>JAGFPH010009931.1:7127-43492 GCA_018207615.1 Philaenus spumarius | reverse complement strand
AATGACCATATAATTTTATAGCTTGCATACGGAACAATGATGCTACCAAATTCATGTGTGTTTGTGAATTCTTTGTTACTATTTTTTTTTTTTTTTTTTTTTTTTTTTGGCTTACACACTTCCTCAGCAAGGGATATTTAATTAAATTACAAGTGAAAAAACATAGACCAAGACCGGGAGTTGAATCCGGAACCTTTACGTTTCCGTCGTAACGCTCTACCAACTGAGCTAGCCTGATCGCTCCAGATAATGTTACTTATGTTATGAATACTAATCAACATTTTGTTATGAAATGATGTTCATTTTAAAAAATGTTCACAGTTACTACTGAAAGTCTATAAAAGTCATCTATACTAATATTATAAAGAGGTAAAGTTTGTTTGTTTGTTTGTTTGTTTGTTTGTATGTAGGGGGTAATCTCTGGCACTACTGAACCGATTGAAAAAATAGTTTTACTAATAAAAAGCTACACTAACCCTGAGTAACATAGGCTATAATTAATTTTCATAAAAACATTTTTTTATTTCAATATTTGTAAATTTAGTCGAAAAAAATTCTTAGGTTGGGCATAGAATGATAAACCAACACATGTATTTACATTTATTACCATATCAACCAATTGAATAAAATAACAGATAATATAGCTGCTGTTTGCTCCAATATTTCCATTAACAGCTGATTTCAAAATTTGAAGCAATTATTATTTTTGTATTTCTAGCTTTCAGGTTAGGGTTTTAAAGTGTAGACCTTTTAATCATTATTATAACTGCTGTTATAAAATATAAGACATAATGTGATTTTAACATTTAACATTATTTACCATCTTAGTTTTGAGGTTATTATTAATCTTACACATTTATCGAGATTTCAGGTTAGGTTAGGTCCAGATAAAAGTTAGGTTAGATCCAGATGAAAGGTTAGGTTAGGTTAAATGAGGTCTGGATGATAGGGTAGTAGGTTAGGTTAGATCTATGTGATAGAGTAGGCTAGGTCCGGAATATAGTAATTATGCACCATAATTAGGTCCGGATTGCATTATCGTTATGTATCATACTACCATATACAATTAAAGTAATATGACATTTACTTGTTATAATTTTACTATCGATTTGAAAACGTATCTAATTACTTCAACTAATGATTTGCAAAGATAAATAGCAATTTATACTATTCCATTAAACAAATACATTTGAACAACTTGATGATTTCAAGTTTTCACTTTTATTTCAAAATAACATGTACAATTTGATCTAATTTGGTATTTAACATTAAAAGCATTGGTTGTGTTTTAAATAGATTAAGAACTATCTGAACTTCCAGAAAATTCGGAGTAGAAACAAATGTATTATGTTTAGAACATTTTCTACGACCTTTAATTTTAACCCAAACTGTAGGGTGCCAATTACATTATAAATATTTAATTATAAGGTGGGGGAGAATAACCCCTTTGTCTAAATATTTTAAAATTTGTTCCCCTTTTAAATAAAAATATTAGCTGAACCCGACCCTTTGTAAATTGCAAGGAGTTTTAGTAGGTTAGTTCATGTTAGACACCCTTTAGGCCTATACTTTGCAATGCAGTATAATAACACTATTAATAAAACATTAATGACTTCATTGGTTTCGTATTTTTGATTATGTAATACAATAATATACGAAGAATAAAACAAGTAAGGAGACTGCTTGATATTTCTAAAACTGCTCAGTATACAAATTTCCTTCAATAATTTTAGTCTCTTAATATTAGTTATATACAGGGTGGTATAAAATTTGAGTAGAATATACAGATTTTTTAAATTGAACTACAGTAGATGTGATTTTATTAAATAACAGAATTATTAATTTACCATGTTCCAATAGAACAACTTAAAATATATATTTAAAAAATAATTATTTTCTATTATTAATTTACCACTAACCTCAAACGAGTTAAGGTATTTTAAAATTTGAAATTTTTAAACACATTATGTAACGACCTCTGCTGGACTGAATTGGTTTATTAGTTTGTTATTATGTATGTACAGAATGTCAAGATCTATTCGAAATTAGTAAGAACCCAATACGCAGTGTTATGAAAAACGAAATTTGTTCACAAATTAAATTTTACTCTAGTTTCCTTTTTATTATCCAATACTATCAGTTTGACGAATTTCGGTAAACAAATTTTCTTAACACGCTATAAAGGTTTAAAAATGTACAGCAATACCAGACAGAACAGATCAGTTCAGCTGTCTGCAGTCTTACGATCCTTTCGTCGCTTTAAAAGAAACTGTTTTAATTGGCGCAAAGTTGTTCGAGAACTACATGTAAAACTATAGTTTCTTGATTCAATAAATGGACAAATGTTCCTAAATATAAACAGGAAGAAAATGAGTTTCAGTTAAATTCTCAAAAGCCAAAATTTAAAAAAGGTCCATCCTTATATTGAAAAAAATAATTAAATTTTGCTATTTTCCCTAAATTTATCACTTGTTGGGCTATAGGAAAGATTTCCATGATGACCTTAGTGAATATTACCAGTACACCTTGCTTAATCAACGTCTCTGAAGCATGACATTTAACACATATACACAAGTTTGTTAGTAGTGGTAACTAAAAATATTCTAAATGTACAAATTTTCTATTTTCAACCTCTGAGAATTTGCCTAAAAAAATAAAATTTGCTATTTTTAGCAAATATAGTAAAACTGAGTATAGTAAAGTTTTTAGGGTGCTGTAATGCGAATAGTATTTTTTTAAATATCGTATTTTTACCAATACACCAGGTGCTGCGAGCGAAGCAAATCAGTCTCCGATGTGAGGTTGGAAAGTGAAGTATTCCCTAGTTTTATTATCAATTTACTATAATTATCTATTTATTGAGTTCCATCCGACTATACTAAATATAAAATGTCATCATTTTAAACATAACTGGTGCATATAATGTAACTTACATAGATTTTACAGAATCCATCATTTATATTTCTTTAAACTGTTTTGGATTTATTTTTAAAGGTTAGTAATAGTTTCCCCTGCAGTCTGTCTATTTCTCAGCATAGTAGTTTCATCATTTTACCACCTTTATAGGTATTTCTAACCCTTATACGTATTGCATACTTAAATACCATAGAGCAAAGCCAAACTTTTGTGGTAAGAGGGCGGAAGTAAAGCAAACAGTGATTTAAAGCACTACGGCTTTTGAATATTTTGCAACATTTTACTTCAATATTCAATCAAACCCCAATTGGACGTACTGATACGTAAAGAAGTACGCACAGACAGTTAGAATAGAAATGCGTTGACTTACGTCATAAAAAACTAAAGGGTTAACGGTGGTTATTTAAAAAAAAAATTATAACAGAAGAAAACTTTAAATCCACACGTAGAAACTGTAAACTGCATTTTATTTAAACTTCCTTCAAGTCCCGGTATAAACTAGCAACAACTTGTGTTCAGCGAAGAAATATTTCCTAATATATAAATTAAACTTTCAAACAAGAACTTAAATTGACTGTTAAAAGTTCTGTGTCAGTTTACTCGAAAACTTTAGTAAGAAGTTCTGACTTAACATTCTTCGATAATTGTTTGTTTTTATATGCTTGATTGATTTTAATTACTTTCAACACCTAAAATAAATTTATGTGCGTATACTCACTTGCAAACTATGGTACGAAGCTCTGACTTAATATTCTTGTGCAATCTTCTGTATGTGCTTGATTAATTTTAATTACTTTCATCACCTTGGATAAAAGTTTTGTGAATAACTTTTTTCGTGATTTTCTGTAAGCATTTTTCGTGAAGAAAAATTTAAGTTTTCGTCTTCAACTCGCCTTATACATTTTCCATACCACAGTTTTTAAATTTCACAATTTAAAGCTAGTTAAATGATACCGGGTGTCCCACGAAGAGGTCCCTATTTTTGAATTGATATCACAGACGTATAGAGCGCGCTACAGACTTGAAATTCTACAGTCGTGACTGACACATATGTAAAAGAAATACCCCTGAGTATCAGTTAATTCTTACTGATCCAAACAAAATGGCGGAAAAACAAAAAAACAACAAAATCAGCAATCGTATTTTAAGGGTAAACCTACTTTTATTTAGAATAGGAACAGCTACAGCTGTTTAAACTATTTTAAATCTATCAGCTGACTGCGTGTATCCACAAAATGAACATATTTGGTAATAAACATTGGCATTTGTTATTAAGTTGCATTGTAAAGTGTCTTATGTACCATGCCGTTTTCAACTGAGCAAAAAGTGAAATGTTGTTCCTGGGCTATTGCCTTTGAAAATGATTATGAAGCAATAAGGTGTTTTAGGGAAAGGTACCCAGGTGTAGTTCCACCGTCAAGGAAATCTATTCGTAAGTGGAAGACTATCCTACTAGAAACGGGGTCAATACAAACAAAATACCATAGATCCTCCAACATAGAAAATGAAGAAATCGTATGTGCTGCTTTCATGGAATCTTCAAATACGCCTAATTCAGTAAGAAAGGTGGAATCTGCTACAGGGATACCGAAGTCATCTGTCCAAAGGTATGCCAAAAAGAACAAAATCAAACATTATAAAACGCATTTAGGTCACGGACTGCTTGAAGATGATCCTGACAGACTATTGGAATTTTGTTCGAAAATAATTGAAAAGACTGACGTAGATAGCAAATGGCATGAAGGAATCGTGTTTTCAGATGAAGCAACATTTTATCGAACAGGAAATGTAAACAGGCATAATTGTACTATAACACAAAAAATCCACATATCTTACAAGAAGAGAAATTAAAATCAACAGGTATAACAGTTTGGGCTGCTGTTACCAAGGATGGTGTTTTGTCGTATGACATATCCCGACAAACAATGACTGGAGAAAGGTATGCATCAGTTTTAAGCAATCACATAGTTCCTCATCTTTCTCAGCCTGAGATGAAAGACGTTTTTTTCCAACAGGATGGAGCTCCTCCACATTATGCTAATGTGGTCAGAGCAGTTTTGGATCAAAATCTTCCTAACCGTTGGATAGGTCGTGGCAGCAGCTTCATGGACTGGCCCCCAAGGTCTCCAGACTTGACTGTTTGTGACTTTTTTCTGTGGGGCTTTTTGAAGAAGAAGGTTTATTGTCATAACATTGCGACAGACGATGAACTAATGAGGTTGATCGAAGAGGAACTGTTGTTGATACCTCGAGAGTTGTTCAGCAAAGCGTATGAATGTTTTCTATTTCGTTGTCATCAGAGCATTGCGTTCGATGGACATCAGTTTGAATAAGGTTTATGGATCAAATAGATTTAATTTATTTATGAGTTACTTATATCTTTAATTCCCTAACGTTGTTTAGTGCTTAGTAACATCGTTAAAATTCAATAATTATGTTGTAACACTTAAGCAAATAAAACTATTTTAACGAAAAGGTACTATTTCTTTGATATCGCGCCATTTTGTCCTAATGTGTCAGAATTAACTGATACTCAGGTGTATTTCTTTTACATATGTGTATATTAGGACTGTTGAGTTTCAGGTTTGTAGAGTGTTCGGTGCATCTAACATATTAATTCAAAAATAGGGACCTCTTCGTGGGACACCCGGTACATAAGATCTCAACAGAGAAACCAAGTGTTTAGTTTGTTTGTAAGATAAAAATAAATAGTGCCAACGATAAAATGTGTAGGCCTAACTCATAAGCTAGCCTAAATAAAAACACTATATTGCATATGTCAACTCTCCAATCCAATTAGATATATTTCTAAGTTTAATTGTAATCTATAGGTAGACATTTAGGAGTTAAATGGCAAAACCTAACTCGAAAGCTGCAGTATCACTGCTATGCACTCATTACGTACATCTTTGAATACGGACTAATTGGGGGTAGAGTCGCATAACATGTAGGATGTTGTAATACTCAGTTTCAGCAATGGTTTACAGGCGACATTTGTTGCATATTTTATAAACTGAAGGCTAAGAATGGTTTAGCTTTAAAATTGAAAATGAAAATCTATAGCAGTTTCTAGTATAGTTCCCAAAAGACTTTTGGAGACAATTAACAGGCGATTTGTCTAATAAAGATTCCAAATAACTTGTTTAGTCAAATTTTAAATACAGTAGTAAACACATTAGTGTGGTCCTGAAAATGTGCGTTTTAAATATCTTTTTAGTTCTGCGTTTGGAAATACTAAAACAAAATTAACGAGAAAAGTATATGGAGAAAAAATGTGATCTGTGACATTATGTCAACCGACATGGCAAAAGTCTTAAAGTTTCTGCCTGTCAATCATCCACAGATAGAAACCCAAGTGAAATAACATTAAATTATTAAGAACTGTTATTTACCAGTAATTTACCAGTAAAGACCCCCAATTGACTCCCAATTTTTTTCAAATTTTGGGGTATATTCACTTTGACACCATTTTTGAATTTCTCATCAAAACTTAGGATAGGAATGTCTGATAAAGTGAGGGGGTTATTATTAAGGTGAAGGAGCTAGGTGGAAAAAACGCCCATTTACATAATGCACTTTATCTCATGAATGCCAAGACGTAGAGAAGTGATATAGATATCGTTGGATAGGCAATCATAAGGGCTATAAAATATCGAAAGGAGAAATTTTGTAAACTCCACCTAGTAATGAAAATTTGTATTAAAATTTTCAAATTCGTTGTAACTCACAGGAAAAATTTTTCCTAGAAAATTGGCATGGTGGGTTGTTTAGAGGATCATTAGATCAACATTTTGTCAGAACATATTAGTCACCTAAAACGCCATCTAATGGGTGAAAAATTGAAATTTTCTAAATTATAATTGAGTCATATTTGTAAATAATCATTTTATGTAAATATTGATTTGAATGATCGCCACTCATAATAAATAATTTGCATATAATTTGTTTGTTATTTCACAAAATATGGTCTTTACTGGCCCGTCGGCGTCCCACTTGTTAAGAATTGTTATTACAATTAAGTAGTAAATAAATTACAAATATGATTGAAAATAATTGTTTAAAATACAATGTTTAATGTAAAGGATATTCTTAATATAGACTTTACAGTTACAGAAATCAAAAAGAGAATCATTCAATTAATACGAAAACAGTATAATTTGTAACACTAGAGATCAATAATAATAATAAAAACTCTAGGTTTATAAAGTAGTATCAACAAGCCTAATATAATGTATGTGAAACACTGACAAGAATAACGGCGGATAATTTATAAAGTTGAATGTTACGCAATTATCACCGTTGTTAGGCTTGTAACTTATGACGTAGTAACTACACAAACACTGTTTTTAATAAAGAAATTCTCAGTCATAAAGTTTTCACAATGTAGATTTTAACACGTAAAGTTTGTAGTGTTCTGGGCAAGGGATCGAACAAACTTCCAACTGTGACACTTGAATTTTGTCAACGTTTTATAAATCCCTTTTCACTGTTTTATATTTTGAATATTTTAATAATGTTTCTTGTGAATCCTGTAGGGCTTAAAAATAATCACTGTGCCAAATATAAGCTCCTTTAGAAATTACTGAAATACAGTGGTCAGAGAATCGATGAGTCAGTAAGTTTAATTTTATGTTTCATATACATATTATATACTATTTTATGATATTTTATTATTCGTAAGAGCACAGCGATTTTTGAGTGTTTTCAAAGAAAATGGACTAAAATATTTTAATGTATATAAAGGGTTATCATAAAAGAATGGTGGGGTTTTGAACATGGTTTAAAACAGAATTCCTTATAGCTGATTCTGTTTATTTATTTAAATTGTGGTCCGAAACAGTTTTTTTACATAACTAAAAAATTTCGATACAACTGCCTTTAGTCGCTCGACAAATGTCGAATCGATAATCAAGTTCTGGCCAAACGTGAGTTAACATTTATTCGTTAACGGTTGTCATTGCATTAATGTTCTTTAATTGATTTAGGTCACGAATTTCTTCTCTATAAACAATGTTTTTGATGTACCCCGACAGTAAAAAATCGCAAGGTGTCAGGTCTGGACTCCTAGGAGGCCAGAGAATAGGCCCTTGTCGACATCCATCGATGTCCAAACTTTTCATTCAAAGCGTGTGTGACAAATGCACTAAAGTGCGGGGATGAGCCACCTTGTTGAAAATAAAGTTATTTAATGTTTTCGAGTGCATCCAGCTGATGAAAACAATAATATATTAACATATCGAGATACACAATTCCATTAATTGTCTTTTCAGCAAAGAAAAAAGGCCAGATCACACGATTTTTCATCACACCACACCAAACAGAAACTTTGGGCGAGTCGTTTATTTTCTCAAAAATTTTATTTGTTTTTTCATAGCGTCTATTGTGACTGTTATCGCACCCATTGATAAGTAATTATCAGTGTAAAATTATATCGTCTGTAAAATCATATCTTGTAACGTTATCGTTACTACCGCCCCCCTGCCACAATATTTGGGTTCCCAGAAGGAACGTGAATCGGTTAGATCTAACGAAGCGCACCCGCTACTTATTAATACCACCACTTAATCTAATTAGCCACACACAAGGCTTTGATGCGCACTAAAATAGACTTAAGTACTAAACACTAAACACAATTTACTTAGTAACCAGACGTTCACACTAGGCTCGGCGTATGACTTCGGCCTTTAACACGCTATTATGCCATATCGCATTTGGGACGCTTTCGGACGTTTACTGTCTCATGGCCCCCGTTTACACGATAGCCTAACCAGTTTATGCGTTAGCCGATCATAATTTATGTATGCGTAACACCAACCAAACTATTCACCGGCACTCGCTAACCTACGTCGTTCAGCGTCTCTACACAAGAATGCCGACCCAAGCGCTTAACCTTGTCGGACTTGAGATGCCGTCCGCTGATTGGTCGAGCGACCCTGTGAAGCGGCAAGACTATAGACGGACCACACTGGTACCGATTCTCACCGCTTTGCGACGCTCATAGAGTTACTTGTGATTGCCAAACCCTGATCTCGAGCGCGTCACAATCTTTTAAAATGATTGATTTTCATCAATCTTGTTCAAAATTTCAACAGCGAAATTAAAACGTTTTTCACAATCATCAGGTTTCAATTCCTGCAATAGCTGGATATATGCGTTTAATTTCATAGTTTTTTGTAAAACTTTGTGCATTGTTGATTGTGGAATAATTAACTCTATGCTTCGTCGGAGTGTTGACTTCTTATGACTTCTGATTGCAGATTGTCTAATTAGTTCAATAGTTTCGTCTAATTAACTTTGTCCGCCAGTTGATTTCTGCTTTTGGACTGATCCAGTTGTTTCGAATTGTTTAAACCAACGTCGTGTGTTATTTTCATGTGGTGGATCTTTTCCGTATTCGCGTCGAAATGCTCGTTTCGTCAAAATGGCAGAAAAACCTATGAAACAGACGGACAACACCGTGGTGGTGCCACTCAGGGCTATAGAATACAAGGGCTAGACCAGTCCGCCAAGGAAAGCGTTCCCGTGCTGCCACTGTGATGACGTCACGGTGGTACCTCTTGCTCCATTCCCACCGCTTCTCATAAGTATTCTTTGCTACAATAATTTCAATTTCTTAGCAAACCTGTAACATTTTTATGAAGCGCTCTTCTTTAATTTTAGTATTGACACTACACAAAGCAATAAGTAGACTGTAAGCAATTAGTCTAAAGATGTAAGAAGAAGACAGAGTTACAATAAAACTAATTTGTAGGTAATAAACCGTTGTAGTGTACTAATGTTAGCATACTTTTAATTTGATTCTCTGAAACATTTCTGATAACTAAATACGAAATTGAACAAAATGTGTCACATTATTGAAAATAATTGTATTTATTACAATAAACCACCAAAACTTGAATGTCATACTGCATTTTAATAAAACATGTGTAATACTTATAAAATAAAACACATAAAAGTTAAAAATACTTATAAATAATGAGTAGCTTATATGCAGATATGCACATAACATAATAATTACTGCTGAGATAAAATATAAAAAAAATTATAAAACTGCTTTATAGAAATTTTCCTTCTCTATGCCTTAGGGAATACTTAATTTAATAGTTGAATTTAAACAATTGAACTATTTAAATTAAAATTGACACCGTGCAATTTAATTTAGTCTAGAAGTTTAACTTAAAATTATGTTTTATTTATTTATTTTTGTCATCAATAATTTTATTACTCTAGGTTTAAATTTGATTATAATTATTTGTATATTATATATTTATTTATATCTAATTATTCTGACAATTTTAAGTGCATTTTGCTAGTAAAGATTTTTTTGTAAAACATTTTAACTTTATAGCTGCAGAAGAAATTACTTGAGAACCTTGGTAACTTTTCAACATAAAGTAATCTCGCTTGCAACTTTTACATTAAATAAATAATATTTTTTAATGGTTATTTTAATTTGAAGCTGATTACTTAAAATTTGTTGTTTTTAAATTTTGAGTTATCAATAATTACCAGTGCTCTAAGTTTAAATTTTATTATTATTTATATATTATATATTTATTTATTTACATCACATCATTCTGAAAATGTTTGATCTAGTGTAAATTTGTTGGTAAAAGTGTTTCTTAGAATATTCAAGTAACACTGCAGACAATATTACTTGATAATCTTGGTAATATTTCATAAAGTAATCTCGTCTGCAACGTAACATTAAATAAATACATACCTTGCTAAACATATATTTTAAGTGATTGTGTATATTGTGTAATTTTTTAAAGAAATTCATGGAATGCCTCTTCGAGAAAATTAGCATTGAATATGCGTCGAAAGGCGAAAATCTTCGGAATTATATACCTTCTTTAAAAACGTGTACTAAGCAAAATAATTGCTCAATATTCACCAAACTTGCTAAACATATAATTTAGGTGATTGTGTGTATTGTATAATTTTTTAAAGAAATTCATGGAATGCCTCTTCGAGAAAATTAGCATTGAATATGCATCAAAAGGCGAAAATCTTGCGGAATTATATACCTTCTTTAAAAACGTGTACTGAGCAAAATAATTGCTCAATATTCATCAAACTTGCTAAACATATAATTTAGGTGATTGTGTGTATTGCATAATTTTTTAAAGAAATGCATGGAATGTCTCCTGGAGAAAATTAGCCTTGAATATGCGCCCTAAGGCGAATATCTCGCGGAATTAAATACTTCCTTTAAACACTTGTACTGAAAAAATCATTGCTCAATATTAACCAAACTCGCTAAACATATAACTTAGGTGATTGTGTGCATTGTATACATTTTTCAAGAAATTTGTGGTATACCTCTCCGAGAAAATTAGCTTTAAATATGCGTCAAAAGGCGGAAAATCTCGCGGAATTATAAATCTTCTTTAAACACTTGTACTGAACAAAATAATTACTCAATATTCACCAAACTTGGTAAACATATAATTTAGGTGTGTGTATTGCATATTTTTTTAAAGAATTATCGTCTGCAACGTTATATCAAATAACACGTGAGAGCTAAGGCGAACCGTGCTTACGTGGCGTGTCATGGTACCAGTGACGTCACATAGGAGGGGGGGGCAAGAGGAAGTTTGGGACAGTCGGCGAGCGTCAACATCAAAGGACTGGTCCAGCCCTTGTATTCTATAGCCCTGGGTGCCACTAGTGTTCCGTATTATATCACACGTCCAAATTCTTTGTCTCTTGTGATTTTTTTTCGTTTTTTTTTTTTTGAGTCATTGAACATAAAAAAATCTGAACAGCCTCCGTTTTGAATTGGTTCTTTCAAAAACATTGATTTTATTATTATTATTAGTTGGTTCTTTATGCTATAAAACTTCATGCATTGTCAACTTAACTTTCAACCATAGTTAAAACTCTGGCGGTAATATTAAGGTTGTCCAATATAGCCTTAGTTTATACTTTGACTCTAATAAAAAGGTTACGCCTTGCTTTGCGTTAAAGCCTTAGTTAAACCTCGTTGTAAGGTACGTAAAGGATATACAAAAACCTCGAATAGAATATAAAATGTTATACGATACAGTCTTTGTATACCTTGTTTACATATAAACGTAAGCTCCAACCTCTTCAATAAAATGAGGGTTACTCGACGCAGATTTTGTTATTCAACTTTGTTATCCGTTTTTAGATAACAATTGGCAGGTGAAAAAATAAAATTGTGACTGGGGGGAAAACATTTTAATAATGATGTTGTGAATAATTATCTTTGACCCAGAAACAATCCGTAAAAATATTGGTAAATTGTTCTGAAACATATGTGTATAAATACAAGTTTTAAATCCCTCCTTTCCCCCCAAAATTTTGTAGCAACTTAAATTTTCCCAAAAGCTTTTATGAAATATAACTAGGCCACTTGAAACTTACTTAATTAGTTGCCCCCCCCCCCCCCTCTTCCCAAGTTGAAGAACTATGGGCCTACTCAACATTTTTAAATGGAAACCAAAATTAAAGTGCATACACGACAAAGTTAACCCTCAAGTTAACGAAGATAGCAATAGAAAATGTATTCAGGATTTTTTTTAAATAAACTAACTTTTGGGCTCCTCCGTACAGAAGTACAAAAGTACGATTCGCTCGTCAACCCCCGCGGTGACTAGCAATGTGCTAACAGATTATTGTAACTCTTATATTTTCACGCAAATTACTATCGATTAGGACAAAGGTACTTGGATCGGGGTAGATTGGATGAGGTTACGTTTAGCTGGATCCTGACGCATGCGCAGTAGGACCACAGTTGTTGCATGAAAGACAGGAATATTTTTATATAATAGAAATACTATTTTCCTTTAATACGAAATACTTCCAACCTATTCCTGACTCAAGTTTTAATTTTTTTTTAAATTCTTTTGCCATTGTATATATTGTATTAGTCAAATATTTTTTTATTTATGGTTTTTCAACACACGCAAGTTAGCATGCTTTATACTATGCCAAATTGGAAATACTTTGACCGTTCTGGACAAAATGGAATGTGACAGACAGACAGACATAGTGAGAGAGGGTGGTACTATCAGGGTACAGTTTTTCCTTTTAAGGAACTCTAAAAACAATAAAAATTTATTTATTCGTCCAATTCCTTACTACTAAAGTCTTCATATCCTTCACCACCTACAGCCTTCGTGTACCTACAGCCTCTCCTCTTCACACCGGTCCTACTTCCCGCAACCTTTTCATTTCCATCTTTTGCACAACTGATTCCAGCCAACCAACTGATTCTTCTGGCTTTTTTGAATAGTACAATATATTTTTTTCTTGAGAACTTCTTTAATTTCATTATTTCTCCAGGATTTCCAATCGCCTTGTTTAATTTTCCGGCAAAAATGTTCGAATTATCTTTCTTAAAGATCTTTAAAGCCTTTTCGCACGCAAGTGTCATGGCCATACGTTACTACTGGCATGATTAAAGTCATATATTTTTAATTTCAAGAACAGAGTGACAAGTTTTGATATACTAAATTTAGATTAGTGGTCTAGCTAATTGCAATTACAATATTTGTCTTTAGCTTTACAAGTTCCTGTAGTTTTAGCCATTTAGAGGTTGATTTGTATTACCGAAACGTAGTTTATTATTTCTTTAAATATATAAATGACAAAAAATATCAACAAATAAAGATACCAAACAAAACATCTTTGTTATTTTATTGCATTCACTCTTCTCTTTGTTTAGGAAAAATACATTTCATAAGCTAATAAAGTAGATTTTTACTCACCTCATTAGATTCTAGTACACCAGACCTTAAAATTTTATTTGGCAGTAAATTTGCTAAATTAAGTGTCTCAAACCCTCTTTCAACCGATAAAGACGAAATAATTTCCCCAAATTAGGTCATAACCGCTAAATATCACACCTATTCGTTTAAACATAAATTTACCAAATTCTGGCTATTCGCCAAACTAAAGAGAGTGGAGAGAATCAAATGTCTTTACAATAACACACAAACCCTACTGTGGTTTAGTATTCCTGGAAAGCCAGAAAGATTTTATTTCATTGAGTATCACATTTCCTTGTAATGTGTATAAAGATATTAACTTAATCTTAAATCAAATGTATTTTTAAATACAGTAGGAGAACACAGTGTTTCGTTTGTAAAGACGGACGTAAAATCGTCACGCTACATAAACTTATGAGGGCTATCATAAATTTACTTACCGATTAATTAAAATCTTTAAACTGAGTTGAGTAATTTAAATCTATTTAAACTCATACCGTGTTCAAATTTGTATCCACTTCTAACTGTTCTTGTATACCTAAAATTATGTTTTAATATATTAGTTAAGGTATATATTAGTTATATATCCTTTACCTTGCAAACACCAAATACATCCACTTCGTACTAACGTGTTTCGGAAGGTTTAAAAATTTGTGAAACTCCTTAGATTGTTCTTAAAGGCTGTCTGTTTTTAATTATTAAAAAGTAATCAAATACATAAGTATTATTTTTAATGTACTTTAGTAATTTTCAAACAATAAATTCAATATTTTAATGTTACACATAAAAAAATAAAACGTTCCTCAAAATTTAAAGTGTTTACCCTGATTATTCATTTATGAATGGAATCCGAAACACGTGATTACGAATTCATGTTTCAAGGATATCGCGGCTTGCGGCTCAAGCAGGCCATGGCGCTACTAGTCAACTTACAAAAGTTGTCTCGTACTTGTGTAAAGTATTGCATGGTGTTCAGAGTATGAGACGGTAAGGGTGCGATTAGCAGGCGCTGAGAATTATGTTTTCAGTCCACCACTTTCCCTCCGCACCACCACAAGGTCACTGACTGTACTTGGACCAATTTTATTAAAATCATACTGTACACTCGGAGTTTTCCCCAGCCTTCTTCAAAAATAACCTTAACATCAGAAAAACTATAACTTAAAGCCGCATCATAAAGAAAAAATAAATAAAAATGAATGTACAAATACATACGAAAACTTCAACGAATTATTGGTTTTGTATTATATCTTTTTGTTGTGGATTATTATTATTAGTGTTTTAGATTTTTGAAGTTATCCTTCTTTTCGCCCGTTGTAATCGGGATAGCGTGTCGGTCGAGAAACCGCGTCACGCGTTAGGAGTAAAATTCGGAAAGTGCCTTTTTATACCTCAAGAGTCTCGGTGGGTGAGTGGTTAACGCACTCGACTTCCACGCTAGAATCCCTGGTTCGATCCCCGGCTGAGAAATTTATTTTCCAAAATTATAGGAAAGTATACGAATATACGAATGACCAAAGAAGTTCCACCGTCTGGTCCAACGCAGACCCAATTTTTTTAAATTACTATTTACAAACAACAAAAGTCAACTAGGTTTGAGTTGTCAATTTTTAACTCGATAAATGTAAAAAATTGTATGGATTATTATTATAGCCTACTATCAAATTAGTAGTTGCAAAATATTAAATTTAAAGTGCCTACTCACATTGAACATTCATAGGTATTTTCAAAATGTTACAGAACTAATTTAAAGGTTATATGATCTGTTTTGATGTTAGAAGTCGTTAAAAATGTGTATCGTTTTACAACCTGTATACTTCGTTCTTCAGAAGAAATTACGTAGGCCTACAAACAACTTAAACTATATCTAACCGGGTCTTTGTAGTGAGGGATGTTCAACATAGTAAATGTAGAGTCTACAATTAGTTGTTGTAGGCTTATATAGTACCTAATACCATTGTATTTGGATAACCTTTACTATTCATGATCTATGCTTATACTTTCCTGAGAACAAAAGCGTATAGTGAGGTGCATGTTCAAAATGTTTGATTGATTTGTACTAAAAGTTTAAATAACAATTCTGCGTTAGAAAAAAGACATGATAAAAAATATAATATTTTTTTCGGAGAACTGAATTTTTGGAAAACAAAACAAAAGATCAATCATTTTAATCATAGGCCTACTTAAATAAAACATTTTAACCCCAAAATATGAAATTCAATTATTTTAGCAAAGCTATGTTATTGTTCAATTTAATATTCACTTATGTTTTCAACGTCAGTAGACCAAAATTTTAAAAATTAATATTTACTCAAACTTTTGTGATTCTGTTAAAATATCAATAATTCAGACCAAAAGCCCAAGAAGCTCTACATCCTACCTGTCACGAAGCTGCACAGTGTTATGGCAGAGTGAATCAGATGTATCATTACTATTCCTACAATAAGTTAACAAAATAAAAATTAACCTTTAGGTAGTAAACATGACTTTAAATTACAAATTACAGTCAAGAGCACTGTGGCGACAAATTCAAAATGATTGAATGAAACCCCGAACCACAAATAGAAGGAACAAAAAACAATAACAAAACAATTTAATGAAAAGTTGTGTTTATTGTACTACAAATATGCACATTTCAATGACATAGTCATCATCCTCAGAGGGCTTTAACACTAGTAGTATTAGGGTAGTACAATAAACATAACTTTTCCTTAAATTGTTCTGTTATTGTTTTTCTTCCTTTCGATTTGTGGTTCGGGGTTTCGTTCAATCGTTGTGATAACTTTAAATGTTTCACATATTTGTTGAAGTACCTAAAAAGTTACTTTTATCATTTTTATCATATGTCAGAGTTAAATCACGAAGGATTCAGGTCGATAAGCATACTTTTTTGTTTGGGCTAAAGTAACTTCCTTAAGTAGAGAATAAATAAAGAATTAAATTTTTAACATCAAAATGTGTAGAGAATTTAATTCTGAAATTGTATATAACTAAGGTAAATAAAAACGTAATTCAAATTTTGTGCATTCTAATTCCTTGTTTGAAGTACTTGTGATTGTGTTGGGTTTTTATTAACTTTATCTACATAATTTTCCATATGGAACGCACAGGAGATTGTATTAATACTCTTATGGGTGTTAAATAACACAATTTTAGAGTCCTCGCGTTTGATTATTTGTGTTTCAGTTATAATAAAGGGATGTATTATTACTTAAAACAATTTACATTTATTATTTTACTTCCGTTGAAGCTAGAGAGCTGAAATTTGGTATATTTATTTCAAAATAATAAGTAGAAAAAGCACCAAACAGAACCTATACAGTAAATATAAATTCCACTAACGTCCTACAAGCTAGACAGCTGACATTTGGTACACGTTATTCTTAGGGGATATACAAGAAATAAACCACATTGGCTTACGATTACTTGAGTCTAAGGGCTGAAATACAATACAACGGATATTAGCCGTTGTAAGGCGGGAAAAATCGGTTTTTATATTAAATTATAAAATTCGATGTTTTCCAGGCCGGACTTCGGTGAGTGTCAATTGTTAGTCTAAAATACAAATTAAATCAGAGCAAGGCTTATCTCCCAAGATGAACCTTGATCTAGGACACGTCAAGAAAGGAAATCTGACTTAGCCTGAAAGTAGCTGAGTTTTAGGGGAATAAAGGAATCCAGGAATTTTATGCATTTGTGGTTTTCATGGTTTAATACGTAGCGCTAAACGCGTGAGTTACGGCCGTGTGAATTTCAAATCATAAAAGGTAACACTACCAAAGTAAACAGGGGTTAAAGTTAAGGGAAAAGTTCAATTTAACTCGAAACTGAAAAAGTCAGACATTTTTGGAATCTACATAAGTAGCCAAAAATAAAAGGTTAAATAAGAAAAAGTCAAATTATTGAAAATAAAAAAGTTAGCTTTAGTGTCAAATTTCACACACCCTAAAAAGGGAGAAATAATTAAAATCAAAGGTTTTCACTCACAAGAGTTATTAGAGAATGAATAGTTCTGTGTAAAAAAGGGAACAAAAAGTAAAATTAAATTAAGATAAAATGTTGAGAGTTTTCACGCCTTTTAAAGTAATAAAAGTTGAATTTTTGAATTTTAAATAATAATAAAGTAAAGAGATTTAGGGTTAGATTAACATTGTATCGTTAGGAAACCAGTAACTTAAATATTTTTCGCGTAGTAAATAAAAAACCCCAAAGAACTTTTTTGCTATTGTAGGCTAAGTCCCAGAAGAGAAAAAATAAGTAAAAATGGTGAAAAGTGTTAGAACTGTACAGGTGTTAAAGACAATCGGCGTAAACAAACAAAAAAGACATTGAACGCGAAAGACAGTCGCGGAAGTCGCGGAAAAGCGTAGACGTGCCGCGCACGCGTAAAAATCACAGTACAGACACGATTCAAAAACGTACGGATAGCCAAAAACAATCTGGAAAATGTGAAAAAGGAAAATTAAGGAAAAGTGAAAAGGAAAAAAAGATACAGCGAGAAATCAAAAACAAGTAAGATGCAATGGTCAAAGTGGAAGGGATGAAGCAGTGGTTACAGAAAGGGGCGCCAACTAACAACCAAATTAACCAGGGAAATTGGTGTTTTCCAGGAAAATGGAAGGAAAAGAAAAGAAGAAAATTAGATAAAATTAACCAGTGCGAATTTAGACATATTTCTAGACCTAAAAAGTTAATACAAAAGGAAAATTAGCATACTGAAAAAATGAGGGAAAGGGCATGTAAGAAATGACGTCACGAAGTGTATAAAGGCTTGAACGCGGAAAATCCAAGGACTCACTCACTCACTCTAGATTCAAATTGTTACGAATGTAGACTTCACGTCACTCTGCAGCAAGTATTATTATACCAGTTCGTATACTACGTGTTATGCTAAAAAACTTTAGTATCACGAGCACTACTATTATATTTTTTCTTCGTTAACTTAAATAACTTTCAAATATAAACTACAAGTCAGAAGTAGTTCTTTAGGAGTAACTCTACGGCCTATCCAAATGAGTTAATGCAAAAATAACTCTATTTGGCGATACTGAGACGACATAGGCAATCCTTCAGGACATGATCTTCTAAACGGAACTTCACTTCTCACGAACCAAGGAAGAAATAGGATCAACTGTAACTCTACTAGATTCTACCAGATCTGCTCTTCAAGTACATCTGTAGCCATCATATCAACCCAACAACTTTAAATCAGAAAATCCAGGCTACCAGACACAGCATCATATCAGCTCCAGCACCAGCCCATCAACATAGCGGCATCCATCACGGAAAACCGGAGGTGAAAAACGCTGAATTAAGGTCTGTGTAAACGAGAATACGTTGTCCCCCATTTTAATTAATTGCCTGAGTAAATTCAATAAAAATATTTAAAGTACTGGTTGAGATAGGTTAGTTTCAAATTAAATTCAAATCATAAATTAAATAAATGTAAATTCGATATTCCCTAAATTTAAATAATAAATGTAAATAAATTAAATTCAAATAAATTAAAATTAAATTGATTATAAAATTAGACTGTCTGCCAAGCCTATTAGAAATTAGAATTATAGGTTTAACATTAATATTGGATAGAAATTGTATGTACAAGCAGACGGTGAGAAAAGTGAGTTGTTTATGTTTAATTTTAAAAAAGTTTTGATTTTGAGTTTTGAATAAATCAAATATTAATTTTTATACTGAAATACTGAGAGTAATCAATTACCTGTTTATGGTTATCCATTCATGATAATTTCCTTTATTAGAAATAGTCTAATAAATGTGTTTAGCTGTAGAAATAATCAAAGCACAAATAAGGTAAGTTATAAGGGCTGTTCCACTGTTCTCATTTCCCTGAGATCAAAAATAATCAAGAGTTCTCGTAAATTAAATTCAGAGCTAGTAAACTTATTAATTTCTGGAAGCTATTTTAAAGTATTAGAGTCAGTCGAAATACTTATAGAAATAGGTATCAGACACCCAGTTGCATCACCTAAGCTAAAGATAAAATTTTGGCTAAAGGCTTCCAGTAGGTGTTGTAACTTATTACACAACAAAAGAACACGTTGAATTGTTCCGTTGTATAATTGGAGCAGCCAACGTGGGGTTCGTTGTAACACTTAAAAGTAAATAATAATTCACCTGTAAACCTGCAGGGAACTTGAAACTTAAGACTATAACCACAACTGCACAAGTATATGTCGACACCAATTTGACACCTCTTCATTATTGCGTAAAGGGGAGATTAATGAACGCCATCGAAGAATTCGAAATTTACAAGGAATTCAGATATAATCCAGATAACATATTAAATGACCAGCTGTCATTGCAATCCAATGACTTATATGATACAGCCTTCGGTTATCAAGATAGAACCGGCCAACAACCACCATACAAAGTAGGCTGTTTAGTTTAGTTCAGTACATCATAGATGGTGTACACCAACCTGGTTAATCCGTATCGCACTATAAATTATGTGCTGTGTACTTTTTGTTATTAATGTGTTTGTGTGTATTTGACGATCTGAATAGTGATTAATATATTATATACTTGATAATGAGATTACGGACTCGAAACGCGCCGTAAGTAGGACAACTCAAAGGAGTCACAAGACGGACTAATAACTAGGTCAAATACTTATAGTAATTTACTGTATTTATTTCACATATTATTTTTACGTTATACAGTAAGAAAGAAAAAAAACAATTGCATTCGACTATTAAATTTGTATCTAGGAGCAACTTATTTTTCCTAGTCAATACTTCAGGTTAAATGTACTTGTAGAAGTTAAATACATGTTAAAACCTGATTATTAATTTTCACGTTCGTTTTGTGTTATGAATAACAAACTGGGGAAAAAATGATCGTGTACGTATGCCTAAATGGGAAACGTAGATATATTTTTTTCGAAACCCACTACACTATGCGTATTTGGATCGTAAAAAGTTTTTTGTTTTGAGTTTAATAACGATGCTCAATATTTCCCCGATATTCCTTTCATTTATATATACGAGCTGAACTGAGGGACCGTGCTAGCATCTTATAAAAAGAACTATAATAATACAAGTAAACTAAGTAAGGACTTTCTAAATTCCATTTTGATTTTAGCGGTTAACCCCTTTGAAGCTTTAATCTTCGTCTAAATGATATAACATACTAAGTGTTCATTTATTAAATTGGCTGACATAAAACCACTACTTAAGGGTCTGCTCCAGTAAACGAGAAATCAACAGGAAACTCTAGCGCCTCTCACTATATCCCTATCTAAACCATTCAAGAAACCCAACTTGCCTCATTTCAAACCATTTTATAAGTCTATCTTTTGTAATTGAGTGTTGAAAAAAAAACTGAATATTCTTTATAAAATTTCGGATCCGGCTTGCAAATTATTTTTCATTATTATTTTTTTATTGTGTTAGGAAAAAAATTCAAACTTTGTACTCACAAAATGTCAGTTACATAACAAATATTTTTTTAATGTAAATTGCAAGACGGATGCGTATTGTGACTGTGCTTAAAATGAGACCTTGCAAACAATTTTATGATAAAAAGTAAACGAAATAAATGGTTTGAAATTTAACATTGCTCTTATGGGATAAAAATCCAAGATGGCCGCCACTACAGCAGACCCTTAATGAACAGATAAAATTTTATTCGCTAATTTAGAAACATACTATTAAACAACACTCTATCATCAATTTAGAGTTTTAAAAATCAAAAGGGATTTTATACACTTTCATTTTATTTTCCAATGAATTAAGCTTCATTCTTAAATACACCTTTGGGAAATGCAAATTGAATACTGGATTAGTTTAGTTTTGAAAATACTTTTATGGAACGATTTCCTTGATCTGGCGCGTATTGGAGGTACTTTTAATTTATTCTTTAGGCTGTGCTGTTTATTTAACGATTAAATAGAAATTATGTTTTCATACTTTGTTGCTTATTATGTTTGCATCGTTTAAATATGTGGAAATTTAAAAAAATAAGAAGAGTGATAGTCTGGGTTCTCTAAACACGCATGTCATCAAATAACAAATCAGCATATTTTTTTTTACTTAAATTGAAAAGTAATACAGAACCTCTGTAAATGACTATTTACTTACTAATCCTTCTTACCCTTTTACTTTTTCTTTCTCCCAACATGGCTAAACATAAAATTTGTCTTAATATAACGCAATGTAATGTTTAGTCCTTAAAAAGTAAAAGGTCTGAACTGCAACTCTTTTTAAACAATCAAAAAATCCAGGTAGCTGTACTTCAAGAGACTAAACAATTCTGAGAGCAGATTCATTTCCCCGATTATAATATTATAAATTTAAATAGGTCTGAACTGCAACTCTTTTTAAACAATCAAAAAATCCAGGTAGCTATATTTCAAGAGACTAAACAACTCTGAGAGCAGATTCATTTCCCCGATTATAAGATTATAAATTTAAATAGGTCTGAACTGCAACTCTTTTTAAACAATCGAAAAATCCAGGTAGCTATACTTCAAGAGACTAAACAATTCTGAGAGCAGTTTCGTTTCCCCGATTATAAGTTTCGTTTCCCGGCATTGCACTACCGATACATATTCTCTAATTTGGGATGAGTAAGAATTAAATTTACCTAATTTTCCCAACGAAACTCTCCTCTTTCAAGGCATAAAAATCAAACATTCTAAATCACCTTTATACATATACAATCTATTCTGCGTCAAGGCAAATATGGGAAAAGTGTATTTACTCCCGGGAAGGTGGCTTATCATTACTGAGTAGCGACATCAATGCACACCACATGCTCCGGCACAGCTCAAAGACTGACAATGTAGGACATTTATCTTTTCCGCTTATAACGAATACAAAATACCTTCTTCTAAATAGTAAAACCCACAATACGGCATCAGGTCTGTATAGATAATCTGTATCACTCGATTCATCTCTTGCCTCGCCACATTTACATAACCTATTACAAGAGTGGGATGTTTTTCCGGATAACATGAATAGCTTACATTTTACAATAAACCATGACATACGACATTACCAGTTTTCAGAAACCATAGTTAAAATTCAACCCATTATAGCCAATATACACAGACCCATAAGAAATTACAAAAGAGTTAATTGGATAAAGTTTAAACGCAAGGTAGAAAACCTAATTTACGAAGAAAAAACTAACAGATAAATATAGACTATTTCTATAACATTATTGGAGAAGCTTTGGAGTTATTATCCCCAAAGCTAATTTTACCAATAATATCGATCAAAGGAAACAAAGTTTCAAACCAAAAACATGTTGGAATGAGAAATATTCTAAATCTGTTGCCCAACGTTGATTATGTTTTAAGAACTTTAAACTAGCTATAAATCCAACTAATTTGTATTTATTTATAGAATCTTAATTAAGGGCAGGCGAAACAATAAACTAAGCAAAATCTCTCAGCTGGCAAAGAATGTGCACTGAAATCTCTGTAAAGCCAAGCTTACAATCATGGAACATTATCAAATCTTTCAGACAATACAAACATAATAGAAAACAAAATATCTAGATAGAAGGTATGAACTATGTTATGGCTTTCTTAAAATAATAACACCCAATTATGTTCCTCGCAAAACTGAGTTAGAGCTTCCTATTTTTAATACCAAACTATATCCTTGCGGAACAAATTTCACTCTAAATGAATTAAATTGAGCTATACAGTCAAAATCAAAAAGAAAAAACGCTTTCCAAGGTTTGGATAACATATCTGCCGGAATCAGCTGTAAAATAACTTTTGCAAATATATAATAAATGGTGTAGAATTCCTAATTAATGGAAACACTTCAAAGGATTATTAACACCAGATAAAGACAAAAAATCTCCTAAATAACACAGGTCAATATCACTCATTCTATGATTTATGAAAATTTTTAAAACGAATGTAAAAAAACAGATTACAGTGGTTTCTTTGAAAGAAAAATATATTACCATCTAGATAATATAAAATATAGGAAATGTTGACATTTTTATTGCTTCTTATGACAGATTTACAATTAATTAGCCTTTAACTACAACAACATAATTGTAACAGCACCTCTGGACATATCAAGTGCATATGACCATGTAGCAATACAAATTTGGATCATTAACCTTAGCATACCCTCACGCTTTATAAAACACTGTCAAAACTTTTTAAGTGACAGAAAACTAAAATATTCTAGGTAGAATGGAATTTCCAGTAAACATGTAACTACAGGAATTATCAGTAGTAACTCAGAGTAGTGTACTAAGCCTCTTACTGTTCATTATTTATACTATTAACTTACTACACATTAGAACTCCACTTCAAATCGCCTGCCTTAAATATGCCGACGAAATTTTAATGTATTGTATAATTTGTACTTTTTGTACTGAACTTCCTTTTGTTTATTTATCTTCAACTTAACTTTTAATAAATGAAAAGCAATAATAATAAGAACAAACGAATTATTATTTATTAATTTGATAACGATATACTTATCTATTTGAACAAATAAAGATAAATCATTTACGGCCTAAAATTGGCTCGTTAACAAGAAAAATTTTAATCTCGGGGCTGGTGTCTGTGGCATGATATTCAATCAAAATATTTAACAAATACATACAAAAAATACAATTAAAATATTGAGAATGTTCTGAAAAATAATTAGAATATTTATAATGAAATGTTCTCAGAATGTGAGGTTATAGTCAGGCAGATAAAAAAAAACTAATGAAATTCTGGCATTATCACAAATAGTTCAAAATCTAATTGTTATTCTCTCACCACCGTAGATGATGTCTTGATAGTTATTTTAAAACACTTCAAAAGATGTATTCTCTTCGCTTCTTCTTTAGGTTTCTTCTTATCGTCAAGCCTTAGAATACAATTTTTGTAACCTTCCTGGTATGGCTTTTTTCAGAACTCCCTTTTTTTACAGATGTTTTTAATTTAGGCTTTGTTGCAAATTCTGCGTTCCGGTTGGTCGTTTTTTTTTTACTCGTTTCTTCTTCTCCTTGTTGTTTGGCCGTCTGCCGTCAGTTGAGTCTTGGTCATTTTATTTATGGAATAAATTTTGATTTGATTTAAAAATGGGTTTTATTATTATACATAAATATCTAGAAATTGTTTCCACTTATATTTTTTAATTTGTGTGTGTATCAATTTAAGTACAATGTTACCGTAGTCACGGATTTTGTTATATTAAATTCGTCAGCTGTTACAGTGTAAATTGCCGTGGTGAATGTGTTATTAATTTATTTTAAATTGTGGAATGTCTTATAATTGGCCTATTTGGTAATTTTAGTTGCAGAATTTTATGCTCTTTATATAAATGGCGTTAAGTTATTAGTTTATATTCGTTAACAAAAAATATTATTGGTTTTCTTTCGTTTCGTAAGGCTTCTGAAATATCTGTTGCATTCGTGCGTGTTAGTTCCGTTATTATCCGCAAGATCTCTCTGTATGGTTCATTCTTTGTATTTCAATATGTTATGTTATCGGCTGTTTCGATCGGGAATTTAGATTAATTTGTCTTGCAATATTATTATTGTTATAGGTTTTGAATTAGGAATTAGGTTTGCTTTATATGTATTTAAAGTTTATCAGAAATAATGGAGATGTACTATTACAGTATCCCTCCCACAAAGGTCCTGACATTAAAACAAACTTACTACGAGCGTTAAACAGTCTAAACATTATCATCAACAAATTAAGATTCAAACCATCAAAAGACAGAAATGCTGATTTTTGCTGGAAAAGTTTAGCCTCTAGCACTTTAAAGTTCTCCCTACCCATAAAATGCTAGGAGTCTTTTTTGACAAGAATCTAAATTTTACGCAACACATAAAACATCTTACAACTGAATGACAAAAAGATTGATATACTAATCCAATCGCTTGCATGCGATAGAAAAGGCTATAGTAAAGACTTTGCCGAGCGTACTGGAGTCTACAAATTGATTTGTGATGACTGTCCTAAATATTACATAGGACAGACCGGTCTTTCGTTTGGTAAGAGATTTAAGGAACATTTTCCAAAATCTAAACTTAACTCTATAAAATCCAATTTTGCTGCCCACCTTATTGACTTCGATCACAAATACACCGACTTACAAACTAACATGAAGGTGATAAAATTCTGCGATAAGAGTAGATACGTGAGTGTATTGGAAGAATTAAAAATTTATAAGGCGGTCAAAATGGAACCCATAATGTCCTAAATGATAAATTATCTTTTAATTCCAACATAATATTTGACACTGCGTTGAAAATATCTAATGATTTTGCGAAGGAGGGAATAATATCATCGACGGTTGGAGGGGATCCTTATCGGTATTTCGGACCCGGTTTTCGTGCTGACCACATTGAGTACCTATTGTACTAATTTATTTAAATGTATAAGTTGTTTGTGTTTGTCTTGTGCAGTTGTAACGGTTATTTAATGTTTTAACGACCTCATGCGAGTGATAATTCTAACACCTGATGATGGATGAGTGAAATTCATCCGAAACCGCGGTAGTGTTTTTAACGCATAGAGTGGATCACTTGACGGACATATAAAAGGAAATATTTTATTAATCTATTTATAAATTCAGTGATTCGGGGACCTTTCCATAGTGAAAGTAATTATTAATTAAGATGTAATTGTATCTAAATACATAGGTGTATATTTTTTCGTCCAAGTAGTTTGCTGAAAGTGTACAAATAAAAACAAAATTTTAAAATTACTTTGCTCTACATTTTTAGAACGAAGAAACAATATAATCTAGAAATGTCCATAGAACCTATTTGGTTAGAAAAAATGAAAATTTGAGCGCAGAAAACATAAGTAAAAAGGGGAACTGAAGCCGAAAAATTGTATACTACTATTATTTCAACAAACATATCTGCACAGAAACAAAAATTATCTTGCTCGACACGCGTAACTACAACCAAAACCTTGAATGGGTCCATGCTACTATCATAGCAAGCAGAGTTCCTTAGTGTGAAGAAATCTGGTTGAGGAACAAGACAAAACAGAGCACTCAAACTATAGCTACTGGTCGCAGACTAGCTCAATGCTGGCTCACGTTAGTCTTGAAGGAAGATCACTATATTTGTTTCCCAAACTGTTCTAGAACGCAGGTGTTTACAAATTTATATTTAGATGCATTGCAAGGGGTAGTGTATGTGAAACGGTATCGCCTATGTAATGCGGATTACAGATAAGCGCCTTACGCCTAAACAGTGCACATGAATTTCTCTGTCCACCTGATTGTACGGCGTCATACAACGTTGGGCACAGTTTCGCCCATTTTCATGTTGTCAGCCGTTTTACAAAATATCTTATTATTCAAGAACAAATTTCAACAAAACCTACTGCCTTGGATGGCATATTTTTAATTTGAACTTTGTTTACTCGTTTTTAAAAAGGTTCAATATTCGAACGAGTTTTAGGGTTGCGAGCCTAAAAAGGATAAAACGGAACCCATATAAGAAGACAATAGTTAAACGTTCTGTTTGGCTAATAATCTACAGTATAACTATTGTCGGATAAATATAATTGCAAACATCAACTGACTTATGGTTCATACTGTATTTTCATATTTTTAGTTCTCATTTAAGAACAGTTTATGTTCTGTTTTTCATTTATGTTCAAATATTACAAAGTGAAAAAAAAACAATGAAATATATAACTTACTCTACATATATATAGTTCGAATTAGTGAGTCAAGTTACGTGAAAATTATGCACTTACTGTTTACATATTATTTACAGAATGTTTGTAAAATCGTTTTAAGAAATTTAGAATATAATTGTACATACAATAACGTAGAAAAGGTAGCCATTTTTTGGTTTTAGCAGAAACTATAATGTATTTTTAAGAGGAAATTTTAAAGCTTAAATAGCCAATATTAAAAAAGAAGAATTTAAGATACAATTAAAAAATAAATTAAGTTTAGAAAGCTTAAATTTAGTATATTTAAAAATTTTATGAATTTATTTTAAATAAGCCATTTTGTTACTTACAGCATCCACACATGGTTTCTATAACACTTGCACTTAACCAAGCGCATCACAGTTGATTACATAACGATATAATCTAACACTCCAGTTTCAATGTTTTTATTCCAGCAAAGTTATTTTTATGGATTCTGATCACAATGTTGGTAAAGGAGTCATTTGGGTTTTAGGTTCGTTCGTGCACGATTTTTTAAAATTAAATTTTGGTCTGTAAGGTCCTAAAAAATATGGCCTCAGGCACTGCATGTTTATGAGTTTAATTAAAGTCATTAAGAACTTTCGGTATTTGCACCATGATAGTTCTCCTTTGGGAAAAAGTTCATGCAGAGGATGAACTTTTAAACAAATAAAGAAAACTCAAACGACAAAGTAAATTTTACATTATTCTAATGAAGATTAAAGTCATATGATACAATATGTATTGCTTATTAAGATCATCGTAAAGTAGTGTAGAATAATAAAACAACAAAACAAAAAATTATATCCCCTAAAAACTGAAAAATAAACGGTATCAGATAACTGACACAAACTTTCTCCCAACTTACTGTAGTCAAAATAATATTGTTTTTAATCATTTTATTTACTACTTTTTAGAAAAAAACAAAAAAATAATATTCTACCTACGTCAATTGTATAAAAAAATTATTGTCCCAGGCGGGATTTGATCGCGCGACCTTTGAATTACTGGCCGTGCTCGCTACCGTGATGCTACCCCGTGCGGCCGCTGCCGCGATGCTAGATTGACAACACAAACTTGTTTATTTTTAAACATTTCCCCATAGTTATAAAACGCCGAAGTTTTGATAAAAGCGGGTGGTGTCATTTTGTTTGGCAACTTAAGCACTATAAATACTGAAAATTTGATCAAAATCGTTAGAGCCGTTTTTGAGAAGTTTGCGTTTTTGTCGTTTTTATGGGTTTTTAGGGGTAAATTACTCTTAAAAATTTAAAATTTCAAAAAATGAAAAAAACACCTGGAGATATTAGGGTTTAGTACCTACATACCAAATTTCATGAAAATCGGACCAATAGTGTCCTATCTGGTCGTGTATACATACAGACAGACTGACAGACACCACTCTAAAAACACTTTTTTGGGTTCAGGGAGCACCAAAACAAAAAATTTCACTAAAAATATTTTTGGGTTCAGGGAGCAACAACACAGATAATTGCACTAAACAATTTTTGGGGGTTCTGGGAGCACCAAAACAGATAATTCAACTGAAAATTCAAATTCGAACATTTTTACGAAAACAATACTTTCTCCATATACTACGTATTGGGTGGAGAAAGTAAAAAAATAATATTCGATAATGGTAAATGATATGGAGTCGAAATTTCGCATGCTTCTCAGTGCTATACAGACACAATTTGAAAATTGTAATCAACAGATTTCATAATTTATTTTGAAATTACACATATTTTTACTTTTTAAATCTAAATACCTTTTAAATTTAAAACAAAATCAGAAGAAACAAAAAGTTGTCTTTTTTATTGTCAAACAAAATGTATATGGCCGTTTTTTATAGGTCAAAGTAAAAATATGGAAGTCATGTTAAAAAAATTAAATTTTCAATTTTATAATTTTCTAAATCAACCTATATTCGCCTGAAACCATAATTTTTCAAATTGTTTTCAATTTTTGCCTTCAACAATGCAGAGGCTGTCTAGGTCGGTACGGTCCAGTAAAACGTTTTGTTAAAGTATAAACAAGTCATTATATTTAATTATAATAGAATTTCATCAAGGTCATTGGTTGGTATGTGATATTTACTGAGCATTATGGTGAAACCTTTCAGATTATTTACTACAGTTTTAAAATGGCGGCTATAAGTCTTACTACTTTGTTACGTAGGGGCAGTTTATAAAAATTTAAAAAACGATTATTGAAGAGCATTAAAATACCTTAGAATTAAAATACAAAAATACATTTCCAAAATTTTAAACTTTAACAAAACCTTAACTAACAAAATCAAAAAGCAAGTTGTAGGTCATGCACACATAATTTTAAAAGCATTGGAAGAATTTCTTAATTTCTTAAAAGCCTTTGTCTTTAAAAGTTTATTTATTTCTTAATTTGTTCAATTATTAAATAACATTCATCTGCTGTACTAACTCAGGGCTTGCATTGAGCAGAACTTAAACATTGCGTTAGTGTAAGACAATATGGACATCGAGAAGACTTTGAAGTCAAGGCAATCCGCCACCAAAAATCATAATTTTTTTTTTTTAATTTTAATTTGTAATTTTTGTATTTTAATACTTTTTTGAGTATGTGTGCACATTTTTAGGCCTTTGTGTTAATTTTTTCATATATAAAAAAATTTAATAAAAAGTTTCGCGATTACACAATGTTGAAACTTTTAACTTTGTTTCCATAAAGTTTACTTTTTACATGTTTGGATACACTTATGTTTGAATGAAATCTAAAGTATTAGACCTTTGAAATTTGTACCACTTTATCTTGGATGTATTTAGAAGATTTTATGGTATGGAAAACACTATAGCAATAAAATACTAAATTAAAAAATGTTTATAATAGTACAAAAAGTTTGAAAAATATATTTTTTTAAATTATTATAACCTTATAACTTTTTTGTTAGAAACAACACATGGTTTTCCATAACCAAAAAGTTTCTTTATATTATGGGCTACAAAATATTAAAAACATCATTCAAATTGGTTAAAAAAAACAAAAATTAATTTTTGTTCTTTAGTAATATTTTATTTTGATATTTCCTGTATCTCAGAAAATACTCTTTACACGTCAAACCTGTTAAAGTAACTTCTATAATTATTAGACCACCTCCGTAATCCCAGAGAAGAGAAGTAGGTTAAACTGAAATAGAGTAGTAAGTGGTACGATTAGATTACATTCAGAACTGTGGGTGGTACGATCTATTTTAAATATTGCTGAATCATATCTACACATTATATTACTTTCAGTGTAAATAGTTTACTTAATTGGTTACCAACGATCCTATAAAGAGGAGGTTATACGAAATCTGTCATTCTAATAGGTTCAGACTTCAATTGCTTTTTATTGAAATTATTATGTGAAATACGTTTTAAAAAGATCAGCACTAAATATAACCTGTTTAAACAAAGTCTTAATACTATGTTACATAGATGAAACTCAATGTCAAGTGTAGTATATTAAACATATTTTTTTTATTCTATTACTTTTTTTATATGAATTAAATTACAAATGAAAAAACATGGACCAAGACCGGGATTTGAACCAACGACCTTTACCTTTACGTGGTAACACTATCTCTACCTGATCACTCCAGATATTGGTCGATGATATCTTACTTGAACGGTTTTACTGCATTTATGAATTAATAGACTGAATACCTTGCACTGCGACATTGAAAACAATCTTAATTCTTTTTGCAGCCTACAGTGGTGTTATTTATTATTATTTTTAATTTGTAATAATTTCCCTGCTTTTACGCTTCTTCAGCGAGTTTAATTAAATTACAAGTGAAAATAAACGGTATCAGTTAACTGACACAAACTTTCTCCCAACTTACTGTAGTCAAAATAATATTGTTTTTAATCATTTTATTTATTACTTTTTAGAACAAAACAAAAAAATAATATTCTACCTACGTCAATCGTATAAAAATATTATTGTCCCAGGCGGGATTTGATCGCGCGACCTTTGAATTACTGGCCGTGCTCGCTACCGTGGTGCTACCCCGTGCGGCCGCTGTCGCGATGCTAGATTGACAACACAAACTTGTTTATTTTTAAACATTTCCCCATAATTATAAAACGCCGAAGTTTTGATAAAAGCGGGTGGTGTCATTTTGTTTGGCATCTTAAGCACTATAAATACTGAAAATTTGACAAAATCGTTAGAGCCGTTTTTGAGAAATTTGCATTTTTGTCGTTTATTATGGGTTTTTAGGGGTAAATTACCCTTGAAAATTAAAAAGTCCAAAAAATGAAGAAAACCCCTGGAGATATTAGGGTTTAGTACCTACATACCAAATTTCATGAAAATCGGACCAATCCTCTGGTCCTCGGGTGTCCTCTCTGGTCGTGTATACATACAGACAGACTGACAGACAGACACCACTCTAAAAACACTTTTTTGGGTTCAGGGAGCACCAAAAAAAAAAATTCCACTAAAAATATTTTTGGGTTCAGGGAGCACCAAAACAAATAATTCAACTGAAAATTCAAATTCGAACATTTTTACGAAAACAATACTTTCTCCATATACTACGTATAGGGTGGAGAAAGTAAAACATGGACCAAGACCGGGATTTGAACCCAGGACCTTTACCATGCCTTCATTGTTATTCATAAAAAAGAAACCAGCAACAATATTGATGATTTGGAAGAATGTTTAATTGAAGTAGCTCACAGAATTCGACCTGAAATGATTCAACATGTGCTTGACTGTTATTATGTAAGATTAGCGCATTGTCAAACAGCTGAAGGAAAACAGATTGAACATATATTGTAATATTTTCTTTTAAGGTTTATTTGCAAACATTTATTGTATCATAATCTTTACATTTAGTTTCTTGAATATTGAACATTGAATTTTCATAAGTAGAGATTTTTAATGTAATTTATTTGTATTTTTTATTATTTATTATTCTTTACAGGATATGCTATGTTAAAATACCTGGATTTATAGCATATCTGAGCAACAACTCTATAAAGATAGGAGGATCTTGCGTCATAATCAAAACAACAAACATTATGAAGAACTTAAAATTCAACGTGAATCTATGCAGGTTGTAACAGTGCGAATGTATACAAAAAAATGATATTAAAATATAAGCTTTCTATTGCCCACGCTTTTCCTTTTGGGAAAAGAGGAATTTATAAATGTATTTTGGACTCTTGGAGGTAGAATGATCATTGGTGGTGACTTCGATGCTAAACACACCTACTGGGGTTCAAGACTGGTAAATAAAAGAGGCAAAGACTCTATGATGCTGGACTGGAAACTAATTGTAGTTTTCATTCCTCAGGGGTAATCCAACTTATTGGCCAACCGATTTAAAAAAGTCACCAGACTCATTGACTTCTTTGTGGCTGAAGGATTATCTGGAAACTATATCACTGTTGATGATTGCTGTGATTTGACTTCGGATCACCCATCCATCGCTCTTACTATAAGTGACACTATCATTTTAATTTGATAGGTTCTTACCTAATGAAGAACTGATTAGGATGGATTTAGAGTTGAACTTGAGAGCCTCGTTCAGTTTGGTGGACCAATCCAATGTCCTGAACATCTTGAAAATGAAGTTGATACGTTTATAAACAACGTGCAACAAACAGCTTGGAACTACACTCCAACTAACAGGAAGGTAAGCAACGGTACCATTATAAATTACCCTTTAGAAGTTCGCGAAAAGATGTGGGAAAAAGAAAAGCACGAACAAAATGGCAGCAGAGTCGATCTCCAACTGACAGAACACTGATAAATTGGCTAAGTAATGAGCTGAAGAATATGATTTAAAAAATTCAAAACGAAACAATCAGTACACTCTTAGAAAACCTTTCTTCGAGATACTCTCATATACTCTAGTTTTAATCACACTTTATTTAAAGTTTTAAGTTGGTACAATATTGTCCGCTAGAGGAAAGAAGTCCTCTGAGCCAGGACGGTATGCAGCAGTGTTTGTATGTTACCGCACGGCATTTGCAGGCGCTCCGCGTTGTAAAAACCTTCCGCGCCGCATAGTTTTGTTTAAATAATATTATATATTTATTTATATATCTAATTATTCTGAAAATTTTAAGTGCATTTTGCTAGTAAAGATTTTTTAAATACCATCTTGTATGTTTTGGTGTATTTGTGAGTGTTTTGACGACGTGGGTTTTATACAATGTTATTAAATTAATTAATTATTAATTAATTTAATTTAATTAATTAATTAATTAATTAATCGTACAATAATTATTACAGTACAAACACTGCAATAATTTACAAATTTTATATGTACTTTATTTCTATTTAATACAGTAGTTTTTCTTTTTTTAGCGACCGCTAATAATCAAAACCGCGAATACCAAGCCCGCGAATGTCGAGGGATTTACTGTATATCAGTTTTTTTAGTAGGCCTATCAACAAGCTTTTGCTAGTTTTGTATGTACATTCAAAATGGTTTACAATTTAATATTGTATAGTAATTTAAGAACAGTTTTTCTTACTGCCTAACTATACAAAATTGTACAGTAACAACTTTCTTTCTCAAAAACAAACTTTTTTATAGTAATCCTATACTGTAATAAAGTTACTTTTTAAAACTGGAAGGCTTATCAAACCTTAATGGTTTTCCCAACACTATTAACACAATTAAATAGCTACAATAAAGCAAAACCTCAATTGGCTATTTTACATGTTTTGCCACAGTGAATATGACCGCAGAATGCCGTGTGCAACGTAAGCTTAGCGCCGACTCAGATAAGCGCCTGCAATTTTTTGAATAGGCAAGAGCTCAGGGGACTTCTTTCCTCTCGCGGACAATATATGTACAATGCAAAACAACTCAAACAAGCAGTGATAACGGTATTTATTAAACTAAATACAATTTACTGCACCGCTCTTTAGATATTCCGATAATCTCGAGAGCTAATATCAATCTTTAATATAATTCACGAAAGCTATCTGACAGTGTTGTCAGCCACACCACAATCACCACAGACAGTGTTCCCACAGCTAAATAATATTCTATGATAATTGACCGAGCGTAAGCGAGGTCTCCGTTTTAACTCGACCGTTCGGCATTTCGTCTGTGTGTCTGTGTGTCTGTCTCACGATTACGGCCAAACGCCTAGACCGATTTTGATGATTTTTTGCATGAATGTTCCTTATTCCTAGACCGAGCCATGTATATATACGTTTTTTTTCCATTTCTCATTTTTAACCCCTTGAATAAAATAAAAATGGTGGCCGGACCGTTTCTCTCAGTGTAAGCTTTTTTCCAAAGCCAGTTTGTGGCTTAACCGTAAGTCAAATTTAAAAACTAATAACATTTTGCTAGTAGCAAATTAAATTTTAAACAAAATTGTATTCTTGATTTCTTTCCGTATCTCTAACGGTAAGCTCACAAAATGGCCGTAAACTTCGAATTTGTTCAAAATCGTCAAGTTTTTGTATTTCAACCATGTTTTTATACGTTTACTAAACCAATTCAAAAGTGTTCCATAGCTTTTTTGTAGATAAAGGTTGAAAGAATTCATAGATGCCAGTAAACAAATTATTGAAGTAAAATTAAGAAAGTTATTAGCTCAAGAAACAATCACGTTCAGAAACGAAAGGAAAATGTTTAACTTTAGGCCTACATAAAAAGTAGTAAAAATTATTGTAATTTTTTTCTAGGCCTGTTTTGAATAGTAATTTGGGAATATGTCATTTGCCCAAAAATGACATATTATTATAAGACAATATAGGGGATAAATCAAAGAATTTAACTGTATACCTGTAAATATCATTGTAAATTTCATAAAAGTATTTGACTTAGCTTTACTTGAATTACAAAATGAGATGAAGCAAATGAAACCTCGCGGCGATAAAGGACATACAAAAAATGACCGTAGGACAACGTGGGAAGTGTTGGTATATGGGTTGAGATCACTATCACGACGTTTTAACATCGTTTGTTTAGATTATTTCTAATATTGGAATATGATATGGAACTTAAGTTAACTTATGATACATTATTAAGTTTGAGTTATTTAAGTATGCAAATATTTAATTTTATGTTGTCCCTCTATAACGCGATATTTTTAGCTACCTTACGCATTATTAACCTAAATAAAACACAATACTTCTAAAAGAAAATCTTTAGCAGTTAAAGCTCAAGAAAAGAAATAAAAACGAGAACTAGAAATCCCGGAATCGCGGGAATTGTAAATAATGTTTCACTGGCTAAACCTTGTGCTTACTTCCTTACTGGCACACTATGTTTAACCTAAGCTCAAAACCACATTTGTTATTTCAACGAGCGAGGTCTACTGTTCACAGAACTACTAGTTATTACATTTTACATTATATAATTAACACACAATGGGTCTATGATACAATTACTCTCGTGAATGTTTAGCGTGTCGGTATCAAGGATAGTTTTTATGTTCGATTCAAATTCATATTCGATGATGAAATTTTTATTAATACCTTTTTATGTTATATTATTTTACATTCAATTTACGGTTTTGTGTACAAATACACACGTGACTATTTTGAGGGTCGTTTTCTTTTGCGCAAATGTTATGCTATGATAAATCTTGTATTATAACGTTTTACGTTTAATATTTTACATAAATTTACAATCTTGCATACAATCGTGACTGTATTGTGCGTCGTTTTTTCCAAATCATATTTTATGACAAACTGAGCAAAGTGCAAAAATTGCATTTGTTTTTGTAATAAACTTAAATAAATCCACAAACCAAAAATGCCTCGGAAAACTAACGTCCTTACAAAACTGCAGCTTTTAACTGATAAAAGCAATCCCGTGTTCTGAAATGGAGTAGAAATAACGGGATTCATTAGCGTGCTAAATTAAAAAGTTAAATCTATATCGAAAACTTGTTTTACGCCCGATAAAGGGTCGGATTGTGGAAAAGTTGTCTTCCTCGAAAATAGTAGGGTTAGTTTGTATTACTTCTGTTGGAAGTTTTCCATAACATATGGCACACAAATTTACGTGTTATATTTCCAAACCGTTGATTCGATATGTGCAGATCTGTGTAAAT
>JAGFPH010009930.1:24314-43492 GCA_018207615.1 Philaenus spumarius | reverse complement strand
AACTTGACATAGGAGTTAAAATATAAATTTTAAACATTTATGCTGAGCCTCAGCTTGTTATCTTGAAAATGACCCGATCTAGGAGTCGATTTCGATTATCGATTTTAGGAGTACCGGACTCACGAACCTTTTTCAGTCTATTCCAGTTTCGTCAATTTTTTGAATATCAACATCAAATTTGTTTTACAAGTTGAGTACACCAGTATAAATATTCTTAGTAAGTATGAACGATTTTTTTCATGTTATTTTTAAAAACGAGGCGCTTGAAAATGGTCTTCTTTTTTACCTATCTCGTTTTAACTATTATAACATCTTTGGATTCAACGACTCTATTTTCGACATTTTTAACATACCGATTTAAAAATTGGTACACAATTGTTTTTTGCTACACTTATTTTAAAAACTATATTTAAAAAATTGACTAATCTGCAGCGTTTTGATGAAAAATCTAAAAAGGTCTAAAATTATACTTTTTTAAGTTACTTGTGCTTTGAAAAGTAAATAATAAAAAAGGTTTATACTCCTTGATCTTGTTTGAATCTATATATTTAACTTGTAAAAAAACTTTCAGGTTGATATTTTGAAATTTTTTTAATCTGGAGCTGTTTAAAATGAATTGGTGGGTCCGGTACTCCTAAAATCGAGAAACCCATTAATAAGTCAAGTGGCTCTAGATGTTGTAATTTTCAAGATAACAAGCTGAGACTCAGCATAAATGTTAAAATATATATATTTTAACTCCTGTCAAGTTTCAATTCGATATATTAAAATTCGGCCGATTTAGAATGAGAAAACGCTTCATATATGAATAAGATGTCCCCTTTCAGTGATTTCCCCTGCTGCAAAATACATACCTGCATTATCGAATTTTTTCCAGACAAACCATTACTCGGACGAAATAAATACATAAAAAAATTACCTTTTTTGTTGAAAAATACCTCCCCTACACGGTGGTATTTTTTATTTTCCTCTTATCTTCATCCCAGCTCGAAATATTAAGGATAATCGAAAAAAAATTATAATCGATTTTTTTTCGACTTTGGGAAATCGATCGACTTTTTAAACTTTTTTTTATGTTAATCTACATACTTTAATGTACTTATAAAAAAAAATTCAGCCGTATTTCAAATTACTGGAACTTTTGGTCTGAATTTACCTCTACCAACTGGCCTAATAGCTAATGCACGGATTAGTTGTTTTTAGTACAGCGGTAATAGACAATTTAAATTTGGAATTGAAAGATGTACGTTAAGCTAAAAATTAAGTCTGCTAAACCCATAAAATAAAATATGTAAATGTACTTCCTTTAGCTTTAAAATGTAATAAACTCGCTTCGCTCGCCCCCTCGACGACACGTATCGAAGACTATATTTATTTCTTTTCATATAGGTTTCTAAATGTTTCGTCATAAGGGTACATCTGTACGTTCGACTTCTCCAGCAATTCTCATAGAATAAGGTCATCTTCTTTTCAAATACGCATTTTGCGCATTGAACGAAGCAAATGTAAACAGATTATTGTACACTGAATCTAAACTCTGAAAAGTTTACTTTTACTTTTTCTCTCATTGTTTCGCACTATATTCTAAAAATATGTTTCAATTTATCAATACTAAAAACTCGGGATACAAAATTAATTTAGACCTAGCACATGGCAAACGAAATGTTTATTGGCGGATTTCCACAGGGCAGATGAGTTATTTAGTGTTAAAGATAGGCAGTAGTAAATAATTGGATCACACTGCTTGAACCGCTGACGTGAGTTGAGTGAATTTCAAAATAAAGTTTATATGTTTTATAGTTTCAACCAATTATTTGGGAAATTGGTCTACTCACGAAGGCGCTTTCTACGTCCGCGAAATATATAGTAGAATTTGTTTGCACCTTAGCCTCCAAGACCCGCTCAAGCGCTTCTTCGTTCCGCCCGCAGCAGAAAAACCGACCTTGGGCTCCTTCTCTTCGTGCGCAGCGGACAAAATCCTGGCCGTCGGTCTCGGATCAGAAGCTGCCCTCACGATAAAATACCTCACGTTGATTTGAATTATGGTATTTTACATTTTGATCAATTTAGGGATCCGGATACGGTGCTATAAGGTCGTGTAAAAAAAATGTACAGAATAATCTCCTAAATTTATGTGTTAGGTAAACCTCAAAACGTTTCATTCTGGTGCGAAAAATACCAAAACTTTGTTACACCCGCTGAAAAAAACCTGTTTCCGGTTGTTGGATTTTATTGGCTAACGTGCGCGTCTGAGTGACTTAAAAAACCAAAGTGTGTACCAAATTTGGACCAAATGGAAGTTTAAATGCAGTCGTTAGAGTTCGAACACATGCATTCAGACATATTATATATAACGTTTTTATTGACCCCTAAAACGTGTTCCGGGGACCATGATCGGTGCTCATTGATCACTCCCGACCTTTGGCTTCATAATAAGAGGAACTGCATAAGATGCAAATACCTCATCTTTTCTATGGAACTTCGCTAACAAGTTGTGAATTAAGTTGAACTTTTATGTTTCAGTATTTAGGTCTAGGATAGCTATCGCATCTGAGACCGAAATATTTCATGAAATGGCTCATATTTTTAACAAATAAATGTTACCCAAAGAACTTTTAACTTATTAGTAAACTAAATCCGTTACCGTCAGGATATGCTGCGAGATAGCTAATAATTTAATAGCAACATTTGAAAGATTATTAATTTAGTTCTTCTGTTATCCGACAGAATGTTCGGTCAAGTATTGGGTTCCGATGGACATTTGAGAAAGTGCACAGTTCGTTAGAAGATTCCAGATTAGTCATTTCAGTTACGAAATGTATCTTCGTGGTAAATCGAGATATGTTCTCGTTCCACGTTAGGCCAACTTAAGACTGCGGTCGGGTTTGGTTTGGCAGCAAAAACTTGCTCCGCTCCCGTTGATCCAATTATTAATCTTCGTTGAAATATGATTGCTTATTTATAAACTCCTTCTTGTAGGCCTTTTGGAATATTTTTGAAGACATTTAGTGTACTTAGAAGAAAGTGAAATAATAATCTGACTGTGATAAAAAATGCTCATTATATTTAAATAGAAGAAACCAAACTCTGTTGACTGCCTTCCTCGGTATCGTGCATCTATATAGGCCTATAAGAGGCTTTGTCCAGCTTCAACGTGGAGCAAAAACTACTTAAGATACAAATACGAAAATTAAAAATTCTTATGGGGTCATAGACGAACACTAAGAAAGGATTTTGCAAAAATTGTATTTTAAATCGTAAAAATTCGGATAAAACAGCTGTTCCTATCAAAAAGCTTAGCAACACATGTTTGCTTACATTCATGTCCGTTTCTTTTTATTGTAATTAACAAAAAAACTAATTTTCCCATAACAAATACGTGTTATTTGTGCAGATCTTATTAGCAGTAGTATTCAAACAGTTGTTTTGAATGTAAAAATAAACATGATTTCTCATTTTATTAGTTTTATATTTTTTCATGTTAACTGATGGATCTTTAATAAAAGTAGTTAGTTCTAAACAAAATAATAATGCATTTATGTGAATAAAATAACACGTTACAAATATTTGTACGTTCTTCCTTTTGGTGGATTTAGTTGGAAATAATTTTGTTTCATCCTTCTATCTTACTTAAGCCGTTCGTCCGTAACCTGTTTGGGTCACCTTACGTAAGACCCCCGGTATTCAGATTTTACATATTCGATCCTGGTGGATATTGCAAGATGTTTAATCAAAAAGAAAACACTAAATTCAGTCACTATCATAACTGTACTTGACGAAAATCTCGTGCTGTTTTCACCTGAGGATGGTAACTTGCCCATAAAAACTTAAAGCAATGATTTTTCCTGTCAAATTTGTAATAATTACTAATTATAAAATTATAATTAAAACGAGCATAAATCTCCCGCTTAGTTAAACGGTTTACGACCAGAGAGTTCGACATGAATCATCTAAAACATAAAAGGTTACGTGTTTATATTTACCAGGCGTAATAACTTGGAGCAATCGACCAAGAATGATTTATCGAACTCGAACCCGTCTCTCGCCGCTTGTACCATATATAATAAAACGGCTTACAGTATTGCTGGTAGGAAAGGTTAAGTGAAAGTGATGGTGGATAATATTTGCAAACATGGGCAAAACATGAATATGCAAGTGTTTGTTTTACTACTGGAAAACGGATGATGCAACGAGACTAGTGACGTAACTATATATATATATATACGTATGCTGTCTGCTGGGTTTGTGTAAATATGACAGCGTCGGATCCCTTCTATAAAGGGTATGCTGATTTAAACCGGTTGTATTAAACCGGCAACTGACGGGTGGCTTAAGACGGTAACAGAATTTCGCTCGGTCATTGTGATCAACTCTCGTGAGCTTGAAGAAGGGAGGGATGTGAGAATATGTTCCACCGTAGCTTCTAAATGGATCCAGAGACTTTTAGAAATTAAATTTATATCGAATCGACCTAGCTATATTTAGTTCTAGAGAGGAAAATTGTACTTTTGTTTGTAATGATATAACACAAATCCTACTTATCATATTTTGATTAAACTCTTAATGACGTGCTAAGCATTGATGTTTAGGGACTGAGAGTTAATTGATTGCAATTGTATCAGCGAATTTCCACAGGAAAGAGTGACTCTTATGGTGAGACCTAAGGTCGGGAGTAGTCAATGAGCACCGATCATGGTTTGGAGTATAACTAAAAATTGTATATGTGTTCGCACTTTAACACTCGCATTTTACGTCTGATTTGGTACACACGTTGGCTTTCTAAGTCTCTCGGACGAGTTCATTAGCAAAAAAAATCCCAACAACTCAAGACGCACACGACAGGAAGTAACAATTTTTATAAGTTGTTCGTAGTAATAGATTGAAACTTTTTTTGATTTTATCTAAAAAATAAAATAAAAGATATTCTGCACGTTTTGTTTTTTACACATACTTATAGCCCGTCTGGTTCCCCCAAAATCGATCATAAAAGTACCAGGTTAACATCCACGTGGGAGCATCCGATGCTAGCGAAGAGAAGCATAATCTGAGGCCGCTATTTCAAGGTAGAAATTTGGAAAGCGCAGTCCATAATACGAGGCGGCAAGGTCGATGTAGAAACTCGCAAAGCGGAACGAAGCAGTGCGTGAGCCGAGACTGAAGGCTGAGGTGCAAACAAATTCTACTAATACATTTCGTACAATGAGGCAGCTATTCAGCGCCTTCGTGAGTAGACCATTTTCCCAAATAGTTGATTGAAACCCTAAATATATAAACTTAATTTTGGAAATTCGCCCATCTCACGTCAGCGGTTCAGCAAAATTAAATCATAATTTATACTCCACAAAAATGGCGTATATTTTTTTATATTTTTAACTATGTACATGTTTGAGATTGAGCTCATGTACAGAATGCATGTACATTTAAAATTTATGTTAACAATCTTAGAAGTTTTATTTATTTCAAAAGTGTTCTTTTTCCGCCACCCAGTACTTAGTAGAACTTTTTTTGAAAAACAATAACACAATACTTAGCAATATACGAATTCGTAGTAAACATTTAAGCGACTTAGTAAACTGGCGAAACCATGGACGCCCCAAATTCATTATGTAATTGTCTAATCTAAAAATTTGAGGTTCCAATTATTTGTTCTGTATTATATAAAAAAATGATGTCATCCTCGCAAAACTCTGGCCCTACATGCATGAGGTCCCCGCTACCTCCACCACTTTAACTCGAACCAAGTGCCTCTAATTAAAACTATACCCTACATTACATGCGTCCGGATCCAGGTCGCCTCTACCTTCACCACCCTATCCCGATCCAACTGCCTCTGTCTGAATCAATCGTTATTTACTTGAAAATATCAGAGTATGCAGTAATCTGTTTGCATTTGCTTCGCGGGGATTTGTGATTGACGAGAGCAGGGGCAATAAATGATCTTGTCATAAAATAACCTATTGTGAATAGTAGATGTATTTTATAACGAGTTTCTGAAGATGGTCTTAATAGTTGAAACATCTTCTCTAACCTATTATTTTGAGTTATTGATAGAAAAGACTGCTATAACTGTATGAATAATTTGATTTGTAATACCAACATCACGGGCTAAAATCAATGTAGGCCTACTACTACTTCTTGTTGTCAATTTGTTTTTATAGGACTGAATATATTTTAGTAGAGTAAGTCAAGTGACTTTTGCTCCACCTGTGTTACAGATCCACTTTTCCGTTTGTAAATTATATAATTGTTAATTACTTTACATAATATTGTGTATCATAGAGCTCGCGTACCGATGGACCTCAACAACACTGCCTGCAGACTTTCTAAATTCAATATTTATTGTTTCAATAAAATTAGTTATACAACATTTCAAACAAAGCCCTCAATTCCGACCAATGTGCACGCCCGAAGAAATAATTTAAACAGAATAGGTTAATCTGCATGCCGCTCGATTTGGCAACAGTGGATGGGCTTTTCAATAGATTGCATTTGTGAAGGCCAACTGAAGCGTACTATAGGAAGACGTAAAACGTATTTTTGTGATTACAGTACTGTATATGATTACAATAAGAGAATAAATATATTAGATTATTCTGCACATTTTGTTCGTTACACGACCTTATACCCCCCCCCCCCCCCCCCCGTTTGGTTACCTCAAAATTGATGAAAACGTAAAATACCACATAAAAGTACCCGTGGTACTTTAAATCCACGTGCTACTGATCCGGCCTACGGTTGGGGTGCAAACTAGCAAAGCGACGCAGTTCATACTCCGAGAGCAGAGGATGGAGGCTGAGTTGCAAATAAATTCTACTAACTTATTTCGTACATGCAATCATCTATTCAGGGCTTTCGTGAGTAGACCAATTTCCCAAATAGTTGGTTGAACCTGTAAAACATATAAAATTAATTTTGGAAATTTGCTCAACTCATGTTAATGGTTCAGCTGCGTGATCGAATTATAGTTTTTATCATAAAATTGTTTTCAAGGTCTCAATTTAAACAGATTAGATAGCGCCGTTTTATACAGAATGTTTAGATTTTCTCACCAAGCAATCACAAAAGCAAGTTTTATAAAAAGGGTATATAAATGAAGCAATGTCTCAACGTTCAGCTGCAAGAACCTCCACTGTGTCATTTTAGTATATTTAATTGTTTTATTTTATCAGGAAAGCTGTTGTGTAACCTAATTAAGTTATCCTTTATACTCCTCAACGTCACGTGATAATGACACTGATAAGTTCTAAGTCCAGACCATTTCTAGTCCCGCATCCATGAACTGAGGTATTAAACTTAGGCTAACAACAGACGAGACACCGGTGTACGGTACACTAGTGTACGGGCAGTGTACGGGACACTAAATGTATTATCAATTAAATGTGTGTCAACAGATGAGACACTGAGTAGCGCGCTGCCAGATTCTGTGGCTCTACGGTGTCTCTCCCTGCGAGAAGCTGGGACACCGGGACAGTGTCCCGTACACCGGTGTCTCGTCTGTTGTTAGCCTTAAAGTACGATATATTTGTCTTAAAAGTCCATATAGCCCAGTCGGTATAGGTTACAACTACCAGTAATTTGCAATACGGCTGATTTTTTTTTTTATAAGTACCTTAAATTATGTAGATTAACATAAAAAAACGTTTACCAGTCTATCGATTTCCCAAAGTCGAAAAAAATCGATTATCAATTTTTTTCGATTATCCTTAATATTTCGAGATGGGATGAAGATAGAGAAAAATACCACCGTGTAGGGGAGGTATTTTTCAACAAAAAACGTCATATGTATTTATTTCGTCCGAGCAATGGTTTGTCTGGAAAAAATTCGATAATGCAGGTATGTATTTTTCAGCAGGGGAAATCACTAAAAGGGGACATCTTATTCATATATGAAGCTTTGGCTCATTCTAAATTGGCCGAATTTTAATATATCGAATTGAAACTTGGTATAGCAGTTAAATATATATATTTTAAACATTTGTGCTGAGTCTCAGCTTGTTATCTTGAAAATTACCCGATCTAGGAGTCGATTTCGATTATTGATTTTAGGAGTACCGGACCCACCAATTAATTTTAAACAGCTCTTGTTTAGAAACTTTTTGGAATATAAACATCAAATTTGTTTTACAAGTTGAGTACACCAGTATAAATATTCTAAGTAAGTATGAACGATTTTTCTCATGTTATTTTTAAAAACGAGGACCTTGAAAATAGTCTTCTGTTTTACCTATCTCGTTTTAACTATAACACCTTTGGATTCAACGACTCCATTTTCGACATTTTTGAACATATCGATTTAAAAATTGGTACAGACGTTAAAAACACAATTGTTTTTTGCTATACTTATTTTAAAAACTATATTAAAAAATTGACTAATCTGCAGCCGATTAACTCAAGCGTTTTGATGAAAAATCTAAAAAGGTCTAAAATTATACTTTTTTAAGTTACTTGTGCTTTGAAAAGTAAATAATAAAAAAGGTTTATACTCCTTGATCTTGTTTGAATCTATATATTTAACTTGTAAAAAAACTTTCAGGTTGATATTTTGAAAATTTTCTAAACTGGAGCTGTTTAAAATGAATTGGTGGGTCCGGTACTCCTAAAATCGAGAAACCCATTCATAAGTCAAGTGGCTCTAGATCGGGTAATTTTCAAGATAACAAGCTGAGACTCAGAATAAATGTTTAAAATATATATTTTAACTCCTATGTCAAGTTTCAATTCGATATATTAAAGTTCGGCCAATTTAGAATGAGCCAACTCTTCATATATGAATAAGATGTCCCCTTTTAGTGATTTCCCCTGCTGCAAAATACATACCTGCATTATCGAATTTTTTCCAGACAAACCATTGCTCGGGCGAAATAAATACATTTGACCTTTTTTGTTGAAAAATACCTCCCCTACACGTTGGTATTTTTTATTTTTCTCCATCTTCATCCCAGCTCGAAATATTAAGGATAATCGGAAAAAAATGATAATCGATTTTCTTTTTCGACTTTGGGAAATCGATAGACTGGTAAACTTTTTTTTATGTTAATCTACATACTTTAAGGTACTTATAAAAAAAATCAGCCGTATTGCAAATTACTGGTAGTTTTAACCTATACCGACTGGGCTATAAGATCCAGACCATTTCTAGTCCCGCATCCATGAACTGAGGCATTAAACTTAAAGTAGGTTATATTTGTCTTAAAATTCCATAGTAAATATTGATGAAAGTGTCAGAATACCTAAACAAAGTAATCTAGTTGCTCTCTTCAGAAATATTAAAAGTGTTTTTGCAAAGGAGCCGTTACCACAAACAATAATGTAAGTAGTTGAAGATGTCTGAATTCTCAGTCCTGCTATATAATATGTAGGCTGTTTGCAAAGTTTAAATAGTAGGCCTACTTGAAATATATCAAAGCTTAGAGTAAACTTCAGAAACCTTCAAGCAGTTGATCTTCAGATAAATTACGATTTAATAAGGTTGTCACAAGAATAAAAATACTAAACACTCTTGGCATAGTCTCCAGAGTCTAGGGGATCCAGTCTTGTTTGCTTAGCATGAGAATCCGGTTCTATATTAGCGAATTTCCATATTAAAGTTGAACAATTGGAGCGACTCTTATGGTGAGACCTAAGGAAAGGAGTGGTCAATGAGCACCGATCATGGTTCCCAGAAAACGTTTTGCATAAAAATGTTATATGTAAATGTGTTCGAATTTTTCGTCTGATTTGGTAAAAAATCCATCGCCTATAAATTAAAAATGTAAACATTCGTTTGATCAAAATCTTTAATCTCCGGAACTTCTTCACCGATTACTTTGAAATTTTACACAACATTACATTTGAATACAAGCAGGTTTTTATATTTTTAAAACCGCAGCATCTATTGAACACAAAAACAACAAAAAGTATACCTACTAAATATTTAACAAAACTGTAAGCGCCATTAAATATGTTTATTAATAATATGTTTATGTTAATATTAATCTGTAATATTTCCATTAACACCTGATTTCAAACTTTGAAACAATTATTAGCGAATTTCCATAGGAAAAATGAACTATTGCAGTGGCCCTTATGGTGAGATCCAAGGTCGGGAGTAGCAAATGAGCACCGATCATGATCCCCAGAACACGTTTTGTGGGGTCATTAAAATTCATATATATATAACCCCCCAAACTCTAGCGGCCGCATTTTAAGTCCGATTTGGACCAACTTTGGTACACGTGTTGGTTGTCTACGTCGCTCGGACGAGTTCGTTAGCCAAACAAAATCCAACAACCGGAAGTACGTTTTTTGACCGGAAGTAACTATTTTTTGAGATTTTTACTACGAGAATGAAATTTTTTAGAGTTTTTTCTAAACATGTAAATGTAGGATGTTATTCTGCACATTTTGTTTTTTTACGCGACCTTATAGCTTGCTTGGTTCCCCCAAAATCGACCAAAACGTAAAATACCATAAAAGTACCCGGTTCGAAGCAAGTGGTGCAAACTCGCGAGGCCACTAGGAGGAAACAAATTCTACTAATATATTGCGTACACACAGACAGCTGTTCAACGCCTTCGTGAGTAGACCTATTTAGCAAATTGTTGGTTGAAACCCTAAAACATAGGCATATAAACTTAATTTTGGAAATTTGCTCAACTCACGTCAGCGGTCCAGCTGCGTGGTCGAATTATTTGTATTTCTAACTTTTAGGTTAGTTTTTTGTAAAGAGCGCCATCTGTTGGACGTAAAAACAACACAAACAAGTATTGTATGGAAAAAGGAAGTGCCATAATAAATAATTATTAAATGTGTTTAGTGTTGGTACAGTAATCAGCTGTTTGCTCAAATATGTCCATTAACAGCTGATTTAAAAACAGTTATTTCTATATATAACTTTTAGGTTGAGTGTTGTTTGTTTGAGTGTAGACCTGAACATTGCTGATTTTTTTAACCTTTTATTAGAACTGATTGTATAAAATATACGAAATAATTTGATTTGAACATTTAACATTATTTACCATCTTACCTTTGAGATTATTATTAATCCTAACCTTTACTTAAAGAAAACATGACATACGCATAGAATTGCCGAACGGGTTAGGCGTGCGGAGCACGCAGGGGTCTCCAATAGTATATTAATAGAATTTGTTTGTAACAGAATTTAATGACACCAGAAAACGTGTTCTGGGACCATGATCGGTGCTCATTTACTACTCACAAGCATATGTCTCGCCATAAGGGTCACTGCAATAGCTAATTTCTCCTATTGAAATTCGCTATTAAATATTTAGGGTGTCTTTTTAAATAGGCTACCACTGCTATTTTGTAAACTATAGGCTAAACCTGACAGCAAACTTAAAATGGGAAACATTTCCTTGTTTTTGGGAGAAATTACAAAATATGTAGTTAAAATATTTTTAAATGTCCACCCATGTTCCAATACGGTGGTCAACTTTCGAATTTCTCATGGAACAACCTATATTTTATGAGGATTCTGAAAGTTATTTTAAAATTTTTGGTTCCTGATGTTTTTTGATACTACTAACCGTTTAAAAGTTAAATGGGTATACAGTTTAAAAATACCCTAACCGAGCGGAAGATAGTTTTGCATTGAAACGTTTTGAACCAATGAAAACGATGTTAACACTCTTTAAAATCAACAAATGCTGTTTTTGTGAATAACTGTCAAAACTACAAATGAAGTTAGTTTATAAGATACCAATGTGGCCCAATTAAAAAAAATACAGCCTGTATACTCTATAAATAGTTTATTGATTTTTGTTACGCTTATGTTTTCTGGGTGGATGTAGAAGGTCGAGGAAGTCATTTCTGCGCGTGCTAATAATGAGTAACTAGGCTGCGTAGTGGGATAACGCGCTTTATGCATTACTATAGCAACCGGTTGTATGAAATAACAGATTAAAAAGCTGATTAGGTTAACTAGTTTCAATACTTCGAAACTGTTTTAGATTACACTTATCTATCCTGGAACAATAAGTGTTTAACCTGCTCTCTGGTGGTTATCACATCAACTTGTTGCTTGCGGAGGAATAAAATATCTGTTAATTTAGAATGTGTGAGAGAAACCTATATTTAATAACACACACTCATAGCCATTGCCACGCATGCGCATTTCAGTAAGTTTTCAGTCAGGGTTACGTCTGTAACTTTCTAGTTTCCGCCTTTATGATGAAGCTGTCCTGTATTTGCTAGCGGGTGAATGAAACGCACACAAACTCAATTCTAGTTGTGTATAGCTCTGCCACTTGGAGCTCTGAGGTCAACTCGGAATCATTTTTCACACCTGCCGAGCCTTAAGTAATGATTTACATGGTTCGAAAAATGAATTATTTATTTACATGATTGTTAAATTATAAACCTCCATAGGCATGGTTAACCAAATGAGCCAAAAATATGTAACAAATGTTTTACTTAGTATATATATAGGCCTAGTTTCAACTCATGCAAAGTTCTATTAAGTAATCACTAAATTAACAAACACGTACTAGACCGATTTGGCAACACTGGGTGCTATTGAATCCAATGCCTTTGTGAACGACGATTGCACGAGTTTTAGAGTCGTACAGCTTATCTTTGTACCGTATTACCTAACCGGCCTGATTCCCCCCTTGCGACTAAAACAACAAATTTGCATACGGCTAACCTACTTAACTAGTGCGATAGATTTGCAAGTGAGGATTTAACCGAATAACCATTTACAACTTAGCTAAATTCCACTCAGTACAAACATTGCTCAGCGAAAGTGAAATAAAGTTTAAAATAACAATGGTGCGAAGTGTGTCCAGTGTTAGCTTGAATGTCAGGACAGGGCCGGATTTTGGTCATAAGGGCCCCTAGGCTCAGCGTGTGGTGCGGGCCCTACCGGGGGGTCCGGGGAAATTAAAAAAAATATAACCTCTGAAAACATGTTTTTTTTTTGCAATTTGGAAGTCAATTTTACTACTAATAAAAGCACTTTTGAGACTGGAATTTATAATACCGTAAATATTTTACTCTAGATTACATTTATATTCTAACAGTTTTGAAAAAAGAATCGTAATCTCATTTTAAGGCTTATTTGTAGTTAAAAATGTAGGTATAAGATTTAAGAGTACCAAATTTATAAAGACGGGAAATTTTAATATTAACTTTAATTTTGCATGGTGATAAATAGGTTAAATAATGAAAATTCAGCAAAACAGTTAAAAATATTTATTAACCCAACTGCCAAAATTATTATTTAGAAATAATTAGGTAGTATAAGTTACAGTAAATTGTACATTATTTACAATACAACATTTCCATTCATTGAGTCAAACACTTCTTCAAAAAATTCCCTAATTCAAAAAAAAAATTATAAAATAAAACATTGGTACTACACATGTACTTGACAAACTACTGTATTTTGAAAATTAAAACATTGAAAAAGTTATTTTTGATTTTTGATACAGAACATTATATTTAAGTTCTGAAGAAGGATTGCTTTTATTTCATGAAATGGATTTTAGAACTGCTTTTAATAAAGTAACATATATATTTAATTACTGCTTACTGCTAATAGGTTTCCTCCTGAGCTTCAAATTTAAAAAGGTGTTGATTATTTCTTCTTGATTTAGCTGTATTAGTATGTCATTTTCGATGCTGAGCAACGCCAACCAGTTCAGACAGGGTTCAACCATTGAGGTCCTCAACCTATTTTTTATGAGTTTTAGTTCAGAAAACGATCTTTCTGCCAGAAAAGTTTGTAACTATTAGCGACAGGTACATCCTCAACGTAACTTCTACGTTTGGCAGACAGTCTTTTAGATTGTTTTCTAGCAGCAGTTTGTAGAGCCATCTCTCTTTACTCATGATACCTTCACTTTTTTCAAGGTCTGATTGGTATTGAATAGAAAACGCTTGAAACTGAATGAATTCATTTCCTATGTTGTCATCCAAGTCATTGCAATATATGTTAGCAAGTTTTTCACTTGCAGCTAGGACTTCTTTAGCAGACAGTGTCATTAACTTGTTAAGAAACCCAAAACGAGTGTGGACAAGTTTGTAAGCTTCAAGTCTCATAACCTCTCAGCCAAACCAATTTTTATGAGCACTGCACTATAAGCCGTGCGTGCGGTGCGAATTTCAAATGACAATATTATTATCATATACTAGTGGCATTTCATCGACCTCGAAAATCTTTTTATCTAGCCTACCGGTACTGCCTAATTTTTTTTTTTTTTTTTTGTGGTGCGGGCCCTGTGTGGCGCGGGCCCCTAGGCGCGCGCCTACTTTACCTGTGCCTAAATCCGGCCCTGTGTCAGGAATATAATAGAGCGATAAGCATTAGGGTAGTTGCAGGTGTAATTGGTTAGGTCTTGCCCCTAAACCAGCTACTAGATTCTTATAACATTTTCAGACACATTAACATCCTCATTCTGTGAGGTAAGTGAATTCCTTACAATTTATTTCGTATAATCCTAAATAATTCGATCACGCAGTTAAACCATTGATGTGAGTTGAGCGAATTTCAGAAATTAAATTTATATGTTTTAGGGTTTCAACTAACTATTTGGGAAATTGGTCTATTCACGAAGACGCTGAGTACGAAATATATTAGTAGAATTTGTTTGCTCCTCGGTCTCCATCAGCCCCGGCTCAATAGCTGCTTCGTTCAACTCGCTTTGCTAGTTTGCACCTCAACCTTGCAGCCCCGGATTACGGACGGCTTCGCTTCGCTCGCAGTGGACTAACTGGTGCCAGTTATTATTAATTTATTTTGATAAAAATAATTTGGGGATTTATCTAAAAACTTAGACTAAATATGGGAGATTCTTCTGCACAATTTGTTTTTTTACAAGATCTTATAGCCCGGTCTGGTTCCCCCAATATCGATCGAAACGTAAAATCGACCTTCCGGCCTCATATTATAGTTTTGCATGACCCCACGGTCAAATAATCGCCCACGTGGATTTGTTGTTTTACTTTTTGATCCACTATAAGGTCGCGTAAAAATCCAAATGTACAGAATAATCTTTTATATTTCTTCTTTTAGATCAAACCACCAACAAAGTTGAATTCTCGACTTAAAATCTCAAAATTTGTATATTTCCGGTCAAAAAACGTGCTTCCGGTTGTTGAATTTTTTGGCTTATGACTTTGAAAACCAACGTGTGTGTGTACCGAATTTGAACCAAATCGGACTTAAAATTCGGCCGTTAGAGTGCGAACATATATATACATATCATTTAAATGGTACCTCAAATGTGTTCTTTGGACCAAGATCTGTGCTCGTCGACTTCTCCCGGACCTTCGTCTCACCACAATAGTCACTGCAATTGATCTTCTTTCCTATGGAAGTTTGCTATTAATTGCAAAGATACAATAACAAAAGATTTAAGGTGCTTAAGGCTCGGCTCCCTACATTCAAAACGGCGAAGTTGGGTAGCGATTTCAATGTTAAATAACCAAAACATAAATTCGCTATTAAGCATATTTGTGTGTTATTTTGATCAAAAAACGAAAGCTGTATTTTTTTTTCTTAAAGTAAAATAGATTGTGGGTGTTGATTGCTAAGGTTTTTTGCAATATCTCTTTTTGCAATTGAGTAAAAAATTAATAAAATTTACTATTTATATCATACGTTTATGAAAACAATAAAAAGGTTTTTGAAAATGTATTCAGCAATCAACATCCGTATATGACAGTACTTCAAAATGAAACCAAATTTTTTAATTTATTCGACGAATTAACGGGAAAAAATGACTTATTCTGTAGCATTGCTCTTATGGGAATCAGCTTCAATATTTCGGACAGGGTAGCGCCCCCTTAAGTGTAAACTGATATCAAGATGAAGATACGAGTAAATGTAGCTGACTAACGACACTCCAAGTTGTAAGGGATTAACCCCCACCCCCCATTCAAGTCTTACATAAAACCCCCGTATAGACTTTTGAGGTCAGCCAAGTACCGTGAATAGTTGACGGCGTTCAAACACTCCTTTTAATTCGCTATCAGCTCGTTAAATACCTCAGCTTTGCATACATTCCGGAGCGAAGAAATCAGCTTACCCGATGTTAGATGGTCATGAATTATTCCGTCCTTTATATTTACTAAAAGCTTCCGTAAATGCATCTCCTTTGACGGCAAAGCATGTTGTAATGCGAACGGGACCGAGGCTAAGTTAGAAACTGGAAATATTGTTTGTCTTGTGTTTTATTACACCCCTAGGGTTATGTCCACAGTTTATTGTCTGATTGATAAACGTGTTTGAAAAAGTGCGAATGTATTGTGTTTGTAGCATTAACCCTTCGTGCAGGTAGTACAGAATTTTATTTTCATTGGAATTAATACAGCTAATTACGATTTTTTACCCAGAGGTTCTTTTTATAATAAACATTGTAGAAAACGTCTACCAATTTCCACCCTCCGGAACTGGGTAGGGGTGCAAAATCGGTTGTTTTTCTATAGCGGGAAAACAGTGTGGAATGTCGTGCCTTAAGAAAACACCCTTTTTTCAGTGCTTTAGATTCCGTGTTACAGAAAAATAATAGAATAAACCTACAAATTAAATGTCATGATAAAAATTTTACATTTTCACAAATGTTTTTTAAAGCGAAAATAATAGATTTTAAACAGAACGATTGTACTCAAAAATCTCACATGCAATTTTAAAGAAATTTTCAGAAATTGTAGTTTCTGGCATGAAATTTATTTTGAGACGTTGACTTTTGGGATTTTTAGTTATGGATGTTAAAAGAAAAAACACTATTTTCTCTATTAAATTCACAGGGGAGCAGAAGGGCGTGCATTTGTTTACTTAATTATTTTGCTAAGAAAAGCAATTGTGCCAAATTTCAAGTTCCAACCATAATTTTGAATTTTTGCTGTTTTTTTCCAAATCATTTACAAGGTCATAAGGGTTCTTAAAAAGTTATTCCCATTTCCCATTTAATGTATGTTAAAACTCCATCGTTTGCCCGCTATTTGTAAAAAAAAAAACTGTTTATCACACCAACCTCTCTTCCGGATCATGGAAATTGGTAGAGGTTTTTGTACAATGTTTTAAATAACTTTTGGGCCAAATATTTCACCTGGGTGAATTAATTCTGCTGAATTAAACAGATACATTATTTTTGATCATGTTACCTTCCTTTATGAACTTTACAGCCTGCTGTAACTCAGAAAGTTTTTAAACCTCTTAAATTGTTCTTAAAGGCTTTATGCTTTAGTCTTATACCTTACAATTGAAAGAAATCGACGGCAACTCCTTTTAATAAAAGATTTAATTAAGCAACAAAACGTTTTTGGTTTTCAAATACTGTAATAAATTCCATATTTTATAGTCACATGTGAAACATATAAAACCTTCTTAGTAATTTAAGACTATTTCCCTGATTATTAATTTATGAATAAAATCTGAAACACGAGATTACGAAGGCATTTTTCAGTGTTCTTTACTGGGTTCCGGTTTAATAAGTTTACCCAATTAAGATAAAGGTTATGCAAGTATGACCCATTGTGTTTCATTACAAAATGACCTTGGACGAATGAACCATATTAAGAAAGGAAACATTCGTTCATTCACTTTTTACACAAGTAGTGAAAGATCTAATCAATAACTGGCTGTGACGCTACTAACCAATCAACCACGTGGTTACTAACTGTACTCAGACCAATTTGTATTAAAATCACACGGTACAGGTGGAGTATTCCCCAGGGCAAAGAAGAGCCTTAATAATAGAAATTGCATTTTCATTTTGCAAGTAGGTAGTTCGTGATTATAATAACATTTTTGTTTCTTAAAATAAAATTCACCCAGTAGCAGTAAATTAAACACTAACAACCTTAATTTATTAGTTGTAGCTTTTGAATGGCATGAAGTAATTCTGAACAAAACTCTAGCACGACTGCAGCTAAGACAAGGATAAAGAAAGATAGAACATACGCTACGATTTAAAGGGGTAGATCATATCTCCTCTTCCACTTCGCAACACCAAACAACAAACTGATATTGAATACTTTTTACATATTTTATTATAAAAGTTCTTCAAATTCCTTAAACCTATTTCAATGGTAAAATGTAGTAATTCGTTGGTTCTTTAAACGAATTGATTTATATAAAACTGGGTTTTAAATTTAAAGCTGTTTTATGTGCCGATTTGAACTCTATATGTATAAACGGTCTCCAAGGGTCGCCGCCTGGGTTGGTGAGCGAAGCGAGCAATGGCGAAGACCCTCTTCATAAATAAAATACCGTCAGCAGTGTAAACAACATTCTGTAGGACGTATTACTGAAAATAAACATTTCGCGAGAAACCCAAATTGAATATTTTCAGAGCTACGACCTTTCCCTTTACACAAGTAAATAACCCTTTACACAAGTAAATATGTTTTTCCAGAAGCAAAAGAAGCCGTCAACAAAGAATACTGCTCTGATATTGCTGGGTTACCGAACAGCTTTGTTTTGTATTTGCCTATAACTCGCGGCGTAAACATCACAACATGTGTATGGCGGGGGAATAAAAATGTTTGTTTTGTAAACGTTAGACTGCAGTGAGGCGAACATACCTTTAGATTTTACTTGGCGCATAGTTGTATTCAATTAGAAAAGTATGTTTATTTTAAGGATCTGACCGCCAGCTTCAGTTATTGTTAAATTATTTAAATTCTATTGATAAGGCAATGTAATTCACAATGGACATAGGTTTGCAAAAGCAACCTATGAAAAACTACTATAAAAATTGAAAATAGCTTCAGTATTATTAGGAAACCTACGTTTACTGACTATGTCATTCTACGTCATAACATAGACAAAATTGGCCAACCTTTCATAGTATGTTGCATTGTATATTTAATATTCCTATGTCTAATAACGACTTTTGTAAAGAATTCAATTTATAAAATAAATTGCTATCAATAATGGATATGATTCAATATAATTTGAACAACTTACCGTCGTCAGTAGTCAAATTTGCCGTATGTACACGACGGCCGTTTCGGCTATTCAGCCATTATCAAGTGGTTTGGAGGAAATCCTCCGTTGTCATGGAACACTTAACACTTAACACATAACACAAAATTCACAAAACATTTAAATAATTTAAAAATCACATTTGTTAAAAACATGTCCGGTGGGCCCACTGTTTCGCTCTGAACATGTAGTTTCGCACCCAAGGTGCAAACTCGCTTAGCGCAGTCCATAATCTGATGTCGCTAAG
>JAGFPH010009930.1:0-17605 GCA_018207615.1 Philaenus spumarius | reverse complement strand
GGCATCGGATTATGTACTGCGCTAAGCGAGCTTGTACCTTGACCTAGTGGCATCAGATTATGTACTGCGCTAAGCGAGCTTGTACCTCGACCTAGCGGCATCGGATTATGTACTGCGCTAAGCGAGCTTGTACCTCGACCTAGCGGCATCGGATTATGTACTGCGATAAGCAAGCTTGTTCCTCGATCTAGCGGCATCGGATTATGTACTGCGCTAAGCGAGCTTGTACCTTGACCTAGTGGCATCAGATTATGTACTGCGCTAAGCGAGCTTGTACCTCGACCTAGCGGCATCAGATTATGTACTCCGCTAAGCAAGCTTGAAGTTCGACCTAGCGGCATCAGATTATGTACTGCGCTAAGCGAGCTTGTATCTCGACCTAGCGGCATCGGATTATTTACTGCGCTAAGCGAGCTTGTACCTTGACCTAGCGGCATCAGATTATGTACTGCGCTATAAGCAAGTTTGCACTTTGTTCAAGCGGCATCGGATTATGGACTGTTCTAAGTGAGTTTGCATCTCCACCTTGCGGCCTCGGGTTATAGACTGCTTGGCTTCGCTCGCTATACGCTACGCTATGAGTCAGCGTACAAACTCAGCCGTTGGCCTCGGATCAAAAGGTGGATCCGTCGACCCCATGAGGATTTGAACCTGGTACATTTATGGTATGTTAAGTTTTAATCGATTTTGGGAGAACCAAGCTTGCTATAAGGTGGTGTAAAAAACAAAATGGGCAGAACCAAATCCTACATTTATTTTTCAGATGAACCACAAAAAAGTTTCATTCTGGTACGAAAAATGTAAAAAATAGTTACTTTCGATTGTTGGATGTTTTGGCTAACGAACTCGTCTGAGCTACTTACTCAACCAATGTGAGTACTTAATTTGGACCAAATAGGACTTAAAATGCGGCCACTAGAGTGCGAACATTGACACCCCAATACGAGTTCCGAGGACCATGATCGGTGCTCATTTACTACTCCCGACCTTAGGTCTCATCATAAGGGTCGCTGCAACAGCTCATCTTTCCTATTGAAATTCGCTAATATGCGTAATGCATAATATGCTAATAGCAAAATGCTATTTCTCATTTTTCTTCAGGTATGGATGCTTTGTACATTCACCAAACATGACTCGCTACTAAATACAGTTGTTAACTTTAAGTACGCAATTCCGTCCAGAGCCCAGAGAAATGTGGTCTAATATCGTACTGCAGTGACTCGCTGTTGTTGCTGTAATCATGTAAATGTTGAGATCAAGAGAACATGTCCGCGTAATGGTGTAATTAAATTTGGAAGGGGCTTGAGGTTATTGATGATGCCTTCACCTGGCTTCCGATAAGGATTTGTGGAATCCTGTGTCCCATCCACGCTCCTCTGTATCTCATTGTCACTCGACATTTACATTTCAACTTTGTTAGTTTAGTCTGAATGAAAAGAAACTGCTGTACTCTCGTAGTATTTTAGCGAGTTTCTATGGGCAAGATGAGCTATTTGCAGTGACTGTTATGGTGAGAGCTAAGGTCGGGAACAGTAAATGTGCACCGTTCATGGTCCCTAGAACACGTTTTGGGGTGACATTAAACAATTTATATCTACTTATATAAAGCTAGACGGTAACACTGATTCATTGACATTAATTATTAGGCACTTCCAGTAATCGTACCCCCCTCGACCTCATACTTGAATTAAAGTTCTCGATGAGCAACTTTTGGGAAAATTGCCAGAATTTAACATTTTTTAATTTTGGAAGCACCATTTGGTCGGGAAAGATTTTTTCAATTTCTTCATTTTCCCACTTTGAACGCATTTAGTAAGAAAGCGGTAAGAGATAGCAAAAAATGTTAAATACAAGAGTTGTAGAAAATTTAATTTCAAATTAACGATTTTCCATCAAATTTAAGATCCAATCATTCGTTCAGCCGCTATTCATCTGAGAAGGGAGGCTCTGCCCAAAGTCCTTAAAGCTAGACGATTTCACCGATTCACTGACATTAATTATTAGGCACTTCCCGTAATCGTACCCCCCTCGACCTCATACTTGAATTAAAGCCCTCAACGAGAAACTGTTGGGAAAGTTGCCAGAATTTAAGATTTGGTAATTTTGGATTACACCTTTTGGGCGATAAAAGATTTTTTCGAATTTTTCAATTTCTTCATTTTCCTACTTTGAGCGCATTTAGTAAGAAAACAGTAAGAGAAAGCAAAAATTGTTAAATACAAAAGTTGTAGAAAATTAAATTTCAAAGAAGAGATTTTCCGTCAGATTCAAGATCCAATCATCCATTTAGCCACTATTTATCCGAAAAGGGAGGCTCCGCCCAACGTCCTTAAAGCTAGACGATTTCACCGATTCACTGACATTAATTATTAGGCATTTCCCGTAATCGTACCCCCCTCGACCTCATACTTGAATTAAAGTTCTCGATGAGGAACTTTTGGGAAAATTGCCAGAATTTAACATTTTTTAATTTTGGAAGCACCTTTTGGACGGGAAAGATTTTTCCGATTTTTTCAATTTCTTCATTTTTCCACTTTGAGCGCATTTAGTAAGAAAGCGGTAAGAGATAGTAAAAAATTTTAAATACAAGAGTTGTAGAAAATTTAATTTCAAAGAAGAGATTTTCCGTCAGATTCAAGATCCAATCATCCGTTCAACCGCTATTCACCCGAGAAGGAGCTCCGGCACACAATCCTTCAAATTTCCCATGTTAATCTTATGGAGATAATGTTTAATGAGTTTGAGTCAGCTGCCAAATAAAACAGCTGATTTGTGCTCGGTCACCTATGTACAAACAAGCCAAAGATTAACGAGATTCTTTAGTGCATTTTCCAACTGCGAGCGAAGCGAAGTAGCCATCTGGGGCCGAAGGCCGAGGCGGGGTTGGGATGCGTAGCGTCCAGGGGCAGAGCCCCTAGTAAATATATATATTTGTTCGTACTCTAACGGCCGTGTTTTACGTCCAATTTCGTATACACATCGGTTTTCTAAATCGCTCGTACGAGTTCGTCAGCGAAACAATCGAACAGCCGGAAGCTCGTTTTTTGACCTGAAGTAAACATTGTTTGAGATACTTCGTCCTAGGATGGAACATTTTATGCTTTTAATATAGAAGATTTTTCTGAACAATTTGTTTTTTGCCCGACTTTATAGCCCGTCTGAATCCCCCAAAAATTGATCAGTTTTCTGCTGAGAGCGAAACGAAGCAGTCAAGATCGAGGTGCAAACTCTCAAAGAGATTTTTTCCACTGTGAGGGGAACAAAGCAAAACGTGAGCCGTGGCTAAAGGCTGAGATGAAAACAAATTCTACTAATATATTTCCTACACAGCTATTCAGCGTCTTCTTGAGCAAATAGTTGGTTGAAACCCTAAAACATATACTATTAATTTTGGATATTCACTCAACTCCCGTCAGCGGTCTAGCTGCGTGGTACAATTTTTGTATCTGTACCAATATTTTAAAAGGGTAAACATTGTACATTTTTTAACCATTCATCAGGTTAGCATTTAGCAGTTTTCTTAATATTAATTTTTAAGTAAAAATGTCATATAGTCAGACCCGAAATATAACCATGGGTACATAACGTTTTACGTTTCTTCTCACGCAAGAAACAATATCCTGAAGTTTATTGTGCATACAGTTTGGAAACACATTGTACATAGGATGTTTCCAAAGTGCTGGGAATTTAGCTATAACTTTTATTATTTTGTTAATTTTCGTCAATATTACAATGTAGTTTTTCAAAATAATCTCCATTTAACTGAATACATTTATCCCAACGATAAACTAATTTTTTTAAGCCATCCTCAAAGAACATTTTTGGTGTCTCCTCAATCCACCTGTTTATGGTACGTTTTAAGTAAATTAAACTTTCAAATCGAACACCGCGTAAGGGTTTTTTTCAAATCTGGGAACAGATGATAATCACTGGGTGCAAGATCCGGGGAATAAGGTGGGTGCGGAAGCAATTCCCATCGTAAATCGTTCAAAACATCCTTTGTTTTTCTTGCGGTGTGTGGTCTTGCATTATACTGTTGCAATAACGGACGCTTATCCAACTTCCCAGGCCGTTTTTTGACAAGTGCCTGTCGCAGTGGTTCGGATAATAAATTCGAATAATATTCTGCGTTAATTGTAGTACCTTTCACCAGATAATCCATAAACATAATCCTTTCGTAATCCCAGAATACAGTAAGCATTACCTTTCCAACAGACGGAAATGCACGCGCCTTAAGTGGAGGCCCTTCTTCAGGTTGGCGCCATTCTTTGGATTGACTTTTGGTCTCAGGATTGAAATAATGAAACCACGTTTCGTCAGTGGTTACTATTCGTTGCCAAAATTCATCACCTTAACGGGCTAACAGCTCTTGAAGTTGACGACAAGTATCAGACCTACTGAGTTTCTGTTCTGGTCCCAACAGCCTTGGCACCCAGCGTGCCGAAACCTTGATAACACCCAAACAATCATGCAAGATGTCATGAACTTGTCGTGTAGGCTACCTATTCCTAGGCGTACACTTATTTGACGAATAGTCATTCGTCTGTCCTCTTTCAGTAGGTCTTCGACGGCAGTAATGTTTCTTTCATTTACCGACGTGCTTGGGCGCCCACTTCGTGGATCGTCTTCTAGTGATGTTATACCGGTTTTAAAACGATCGACATTCTGCAGACTCACCAAATACTTCTTGCAGACGCTGAATAATTTCTGATGTTTTCACACCTTCTTTCCACAAAAAGAACATTATTGCTCTTTGAGATTTTTCTGCGTCTTCCATGGTTACAAAAATATCAGTCGAACACCTAAATCAGGCTGAACAATATTGCACTAGATAGTTGCATAAACATGATAAGACTTGTCTGGCACCAATAACATTGCGTATAAGTTCTGCGTAATTTAATTATAGCACAATTCCCAGAACTTTGAAAACATCCCTCGTGATATGTGTAGGTTTAGCATGCTATTTAACTATGTCAAATTTAATCGTGACACTATTATCCGTTCCTGATAAATTTATCAACAGACATACAAATAAGTAATTCTATAAAGGGGAACATTTACTGTATTCCTTCAATGTGCCGAACTCTAATTATGTGCACGAGTGTTTATTGAAAGCTTGCAAAAAACGCATTTTCTTTCATAATTCTTTACACCCGTCTTCCTAATACATTGCTAATATCTCTACGTAAAATAGATTTAAAGTTCGTAAACATTACAAGGTAAGTCTTCGTTGATATAATATTAAATTTAATCTACATGTTTTTAATACAGCATCCTAATTTGTTCCAGGTATTGCAAACAAGTTCTTTGTTGGAGATGCTTTTGAAATTCATTGAAAGGTATTTTTATACTAACTAATAAAGCTAAGTAATATTTTCAAATTGAAAAATGTTGAGTATACATAATTGATACAACAAATCTCTTTTAAAAGGCTGAAGAGAACGCTACCAAAGGCTTTCAAATCCTACTTTTAATTAGTTAAAAATACATACGTGTGTAGCTGACGACGCGAATTAACCGCTTATCGAATGTTATGAACTGTGTATTGGAATTGTGTTTGTTCGCCTAGCTATTACCCTTTATAGGGCAAAAGACTGGGACATAAAAAATGTTTTTTTGTTTGTTTTACAATTACTCGAATGGAATTTAGAAACATAAAAATAATAAACAAATTGTTTACTACCTGTTACTTATTGTGTTTTAGGGTGGGAAATTATTATCCCTCTGCCCTATAACGGCATGTAGCACACACACTTACCAGTGTGAAATATTACTAAAATATTACAAGGAAACCTTCGTTATATATAAAGATTTATGCTTTATTTACTTAAATGGAATTTAGAAACTTAAAAAAATAATACAAAATTGTTTACTACCTGTTATTTATTGTGTTTTAGGGTGGGTGGGAAATTATTATCCCTCTGACCTAAAACGGCATATAGCACACACACTTACCAGTGGGAAATATTACAAGGAATTCTATGTTATATATAAAGATTTACATAAGTAGTTGACATCATATCAATTAGCGTTATTGACATTCTGTAGTTTGTTTTTCAACGTATTGCATGTTGGCACTACACATTGTTTTACCCACAACGTTTGTCAAAGCAGCAACAAAGGTGGTTCCAACTGGACCAGTTGGAGGATTTGTATAAATATTACGTCAGCCAAAATATATGTCATCCAACAAAAAATATGTGCATGTAGCCCAATAAATTCTGAGCATAGTGGTATGTAATTGTTAGAAATAACTAACAATTTTCCAACTACAAAAAAATCCCAAAAGTAATGATGAAACCTAACCTAAAAACATTGTAAACATTGTTTTTAATATATATAACTTCAGCGTTTCCTTTATTTTTAAAATAAAAGTGTAACAATAATCTACATTAGTTGTACTTTTTAATGTTTACTTCAAAAGTTATAAACGGATAAATATTTTATTTCCAATTTGATGTTGAACTTGCAGCTACACAACAATGGTAAACAACTATGCGTGTGGTGGTCAGTGGGATAATATCTTCCCACTTTTGCATTTATCAGGTGATTTAGCCAAGGAGATATAAATAAAGAAGTCAGAAGAAGAAGAAAAAGAGATGCAATATATGTTGTGTATTAGTACAGAAAGTGGGAAAATAGTATCTCATTGGTTTATAAAGATATAAATACTTGTTTCCTTGGAAACATGGTGGGAAATTATTATCCCTCTGCCCTATAAAGGGGTTTGAGGATCGATTACATTTTACCACTGTCGATTGTTGGTGAAAACATTTTGGCATTTGCTTGGACAATAACCAGCGCAACTAAATTCAAATTTAAGCTAATCATTAGCTACACTAAAAGCTTAAGATAAATAATTCAGCCATGCAGCTGAACCGCTGAGTCGAACGAATTTGCAAGTTTATTATGTTTTAGGTTTCCGTCAACTACTTGGGAAGTTGGTCTATACTCACGATAGCTGTATCCGAGCACGAAATATATTAGTAGAATTGTTTGCACCGCATCCTTCAGCCCCGGCGCATGCGCTTATAGCGGCGGAGAATGGGCTGCTTCGCTTCGCTCGCGTCGGACAAACTCGTTTCGGGAGTTGGCCTCGGATCAGAAGATGCCTCCACGATAAAATACCTCACGTTTATTTGAACCGGGCACAATTATGGTATTTTACATTTCGATCGACTTGGGGGGACCGGACGGGCTATAAGGTCGTGTAAAAAATAAAATGTCCAGAATAATCTCGTATATTTGTTTATTTAAATTAAACCTAAAAGTTTCATTTTAGTAAAAAAAATTCAAAAAATGTTTACCTCTGGTTGAAGAACGTGCTTCCGATTGATGTTTTTTACTTTCTCCACCCTATACGTAGTATATATGGAGAAAGTATTGTTTTCGTAAAAATGTTCGAATTTGAATTTTCAGTTGAATTATCTGTTTTGGTGCTCCCAGAACCCCAAAAAATTGTTTAGTGCAATTATCTGTGTTGGTGCTCCCTGAACCCAAAAATATTTTTAGTGGAATTTTTTGTTTTGGTGCTCCCTGAACCCAAAAAAGTGTTTTTAGAGTGGTGTCTGTCTGTATATATACACGACCAGAGAGGACACTATTGGTCCGATTTTCATGAAATTTGGTATGTATGTACTAAACCCTAATATCTCCAGGTGTTTTTTTCATTTTTTGGAATTTTTAATTTTTAAGGATAATTTACCCCTAAAAACCCATAAAAACTACAAAAATACAAATTTCTCAAAAACGGCTCTAACGATTTTGATCAAATTTTCAGTATTTATAGTGCTTAAGATGCCAAAAAAAATGACACCACCCGCTTTTATCAAAACTTCGGCGTTTTATAATTATGGGGAAATGTTTAAAAATAAACAAGTTTGTGTTGTCAATCTAGCATCGCGGCGGCGGCCGCACGGGGTAGCACCACGGTAGCGAGCACGGCCAGTAATTCAAAGGTCGCGCGATCGAATCCCGCCTGGGACAATAATTTTTTTATACGATTGACGTAGGTAGAATATTATTTTTTTTGTTTTGTTCTAAAAAGTAGTAAAAAATAAAATGATTAAAAACAATATTATTTTGACTGCAGTAAGTTGGGAGAAAGTTTGTGTCAGTTAACTGATACCGTTTATTTTTCTTTCTAACAAACTCGTCCGATTGACTTAAAAAACTAACGTGTGTACCAAATTTGGACCAAATAGGACGTAAAATGCAGCACTGTAGGAGTGCGAACACATAATGCATATGTGTATATACCAGTATAAAACATTTTATTACACCCCAGAACGTGTTCTGGGGACCTTGATTTCTGCTCGTTGACCTCTCCCAAGCTTAGGTCTCACCATAGTCACTGCATCTTTCCTATGGAAATTCGCTAAACATTCAATTACTAGATTCAGCAAATAAAGTTATAGTACTTATTAGCGAATTTCGTGAGTAGACCAATTTTCCAAATAGTTGGTTCAAATCGTAAAACACATAAAGTAAATTTGTTTAATTCACCGCACGTCAGCTGTTTAACTGCGTGACCGAATTATTTTAAATTAAATCTATTTGTACTGGGGTAGTATACTAAAATATTCGTGCTTTCTCTGTCGCCCTTGTTTGGTGAGGCAAGGAAAACAGGTCAAATGGTGGGCGGTGGAAATATTAGGAGGGTAAAGTTTATCCAGTAAAATTTATGTTACCAAAATGTAATGCAAATGTTGCAGTGAAATGATTTGAAAATACGCCGTAAGTCTATCAGGAAAGTAGATACAAATCAGGAAATTCATGGAAATGAATCACAGATGCTCAATTTGTCTCTTCTTAAAGCCTTTATAGAGTCGACTCCCTTGTATTCCTCTCTAATTCTTTGCAAGTCCTAAAGAACATTTTGCAGGGCTTTTGATCATTAAACATCGTCATTTCTTACGTTTAAAACCTAATCTTAACAAAACACCTACACCAAAGTTTTATCCTCGCCATACAGATTGTTACCGTGCTGCGATGTTTACGCCGAGACAAAGCTGTTTCGTAATCCCCCCGCAACAATATCGGAGCAGTATTCTTTGTTGCCAGTTTCTTTGCCTTGGAAAAACATATTTACTTCCAAATTGTTAGTCGCGTCGTCTGTAAGGTGAAGGTTGTCCCTTTGACGCAGACTGCGTATAATAAATTTGTTTACTTTTTTGTAATATCTCCAGACCCAGCCACCATCTTTAATTTCTTCTCCCATAAGCGCAATGTTAAACGCGTAACAAGATCACTGGCGCATTAATGATCGTAGAATTATTCTGAATATGTCATTTTAAAGATTATGACAGTCAGAATGTGGATATCATTTAGTTTTTTTAAATTTGTTTTGGGTTAACTCAAAATCGAAGTTTGTGATTTTGTTTCTTATTCAGTAATGCAAAAATCAAAAATGTAAAAAGCTCACTACATTCGAAGTTTAATTACCTTTCAAGTAAAAATAATTTCAATAAATTTTGATAATTTATGACAAAACAATCTGCTTTATTTTGGAAACATGTACGCGCCGAATTTGTATTCCTACTCGATATAGTGACTAGATAGAGGCAGTGAGGCCATGCGGAATTGGCCGTCATGTTTAACCTCAATATAATGGCATCTGCTCAGAAGTATAATGTAAATAATACTGTTGCACCTCTTTGTTATTATTAGATAAATTATCTCTTTGATATATTTTTTTTTTTTATTAAGGGAAAACGTGCGATTTAATTGCTACAGTTTGATATTTATATGGAAATTAAATAATAATAATTGAGCTTCTTCTTAAAAAGTGTCTGTTATTTCGTGCAAAAATGTATAACAAGTAAACAGATAAGAATTTAGGATAAACATGGCTCCCGACCAATAGCAAACAAGACCTCACTTGGCCGTACTATATATACCTATCTAGTCATTGTACTCGATTATTTAGCCTGCACTCTGGTGGTTATCACATCAACTTGTTGCTCGCGGGGGACTACTAGAAAAATAATATAGTATCCGTTAATTTTGAATGTGTGCGAGAAAGCTGTGTTTAATAACACATACTCACATACATTGTCGAGAATGCGCATTTCAGTACCTTTATGAAGTTGCCCAATATTTGTTAGCGGAAAAATGAAACGCGTACACAAACTCAATACTAGCAGTGTGTATAGCCATAGATCATGAATAATAAAATAGATCATGCATGCATACGGGGGCTGTGTGCCGAAAAAAAGGTTGTTGGGGAAATAGTGCACGATCGCGCCGCGAGGTAGCGCTAGGGAGAAATCATTGGTAGCATTGGTGCTTCACACCGCTTCCGTCGTTTCCCCAATAGATAGCGCCACTATCGTCGAATTTCCAGAGTATTGAAATATTGCATTGGATCGGAGTTCTATTAGGTTATCCAAATGCAATGGTATAGCTCTGCTATTAGAGGGCTGCGGTCAACTCAGAAATATTTTAATTGATAAACGTGTATTTTATCGATTATGTTTAGTACTTATTATAATGTAAATAGAATTTGGTTGGAAGAAGCTTTAAACATAATCAGTTAAAAATGATCTGACATATTCAACCATTTTTAAATTTCTCTTAATTGGCATCGAGGCTTTAGGAAAGCATACGACTTTGTTTTATAACTGTTTAATTAATTGGTCTCAATACAAATTACTAAGTCCCAAATAATAATAAAACTTTTCAACCGTTTAGAATTATGTGTTTTTGACGATAAAAAAGATTCTTCACAAATTATTTACCTAAATCGTGCTCTAGTTTTTATTGTCTGAGTAATCATATATATTTATGTTCATACACAGTGTGTCTAAAAAAAAAAACCTTAGCTTTTGTATACATTGAAATGAATGAAAAGTGTTGCGTAGTTTTTTTTTAATTCGGCTTAGTTTAGTAGTAATCTGCCATTTTGTTTTTTCACAAAAACTCACTGTAACTCCAGAAAAGATAAGATATTGAGTTCAAGTTTGGTATAAGCATTTTGTATGTTACGATTTACAAATATACCAAACAGACAAAACTTATTTTGATAATTTTCAAAATAGCGGCCGTTACACATTTTTAACGTAGAATAAGAATATATTGAAAAAATTTACAAGAGACATAATATTTATTTTTTAACGACAAACAAAACTGTTATTTTGTCTGTAGGCTTCTGTAGGCCAAAGGATAACCGAGCTATCGACGAAAAACTTAAAACATAATTTTCTGGCCCTAATACCGACATTTAAAAAATTCCAATAGTTTTAATAAATAAATTAAAATCCATTACTCTGAACTCCATTACAAATTCAAATGTGGATCTTAAACGTTTTTAAACGGCGACTGATAATATGCTTGAATAATGCTAATTAATACTACTTTAGTGAAAGTCGGATGTTCAATTTTGAGTATTTAAAAAAAAAATAATAATTATGAACCAGCAGCTTACCCGGTTTCACCAGTGTACAATAATTTCAACCTTTAGCATGTCATGTCGTATACCATACGTCCGTACATTTATATTTTGTGCTACGACGTACGCTATTCGCCCACTGTTGTTTAAAACGTGAATATTGTAGTTAATGATATTCAAAATATTCTAACATTAAGTCCTGGCAACTAATCATGCTCTGTCTGTTTGAAAGCGAGCTAACTACCGCTTGCTAGCTTCCGCCCACATATCTTTATATACAAAAGTGTGGGTATGGCTTACATTACGTAAGTTGGCGTGGATGTGACGAAAACTGAAACTCTTCCCTTTCCCCGACTCAACCGAAAGTTGAAAGCAACGAGCAGGAGAATCGTTTCATTTTGTCTGTCAAATGCGTCATACGCACTCTCCACGGTAGCAGGAGCCGGTCTGATCGAGTTGAGGATTGAAACGGTTCCCCTACTCCGATTCCAACCGGCAGCTTAGAAGAAAGAGAGGGAGAAGTTCTCCGTCGCACATGTCACAGACAGTCTAAGCGCATGCGCCTCGTGTACTGTGTTAATACGTAGCACAGGGAACCTGTATGTAGTCGCTTGCGTATTATACATTAGCTAGACACGTTTAAATATTTATTTAATTTTTGTTAAAGTATTAAAGCTAACGAAAGAAATCAGCTGTTATATGTTTGAATCGTTGTTTATTGCTTTCAATTACTTTTTTAGCATTTTTTTATTTGTCAATTGTATTAACACATTTTTAATGTTAAAACAATAGAAGACGAGAAATTCGATCCTTCGCACAACTTTATAGAGATCTGAGTTTGTAAGATAGTTTGTTCGGAATGGGGTAGAGTAAATAACCCAGTTGGAAAACTAATTTAATTGAATAAAGGGGTTGTATTCAAACTATTTAGTTCCAATAAATTCCCGTTAAAAGATTTACAAAAAAACATCAATGGCAAACGATTAATCGAAGGTTTCATTTCAAGATATTGGCACAGTAAAATGATCAAGTTACGTTCTACAAATAAATTTAAATTCGTAGTTAAATTTTCATACAGTGAGAAACTTAATCTATGATTAGCGAATTTCCAGAGGAAAGATGCGCTACTGTATTGCAGACCTACGGTCGGGAGTGGTGAGTAAGCACCGATCAAGGTCTCCGGAATACGTGATGGAATGTCATTAAAAATGTTATATATATGTGTGTCCCATTTTACGTACAAATTTGGTAAATATGTTGGTTTATATAAGTAGCTCGAAATAGATCGTTAGCTAAAAATATTTTGACGTTTTGTGACCGGTAGTAATAAATTGTTTGAGATTTTTCATACTAGAATCAAACTTTTTCACGACCTTATAGCCCGTCTGGTTTCCATAAATCGATCAAAACGTAAAATACCAAAGAAGTACTCGGTTCAAATCCACGTAAGAGAGTTTACCGTGGAAGCAACTACTCATTAGAGGCCAACGGCCTGGATGCTAAGAGAATCTTCAGCAGCGAGCCCAGCGAAGCAGTCCATAAATCCGAGGCCACAAGATCGAGGTGCAAACTCGCAGAGCGCAGTCCATAATGTTTCCGCGGCGAGCAGAACGGAGCAGCGCGTGAGTCGGGGCTGAAGATAGAAGAAAAAACAAATTCTAAGTAATATCCATCGTACACGCAAACAGCTTTCGTCAGTAGACCAATTTCCCAAATAATTGTTTAAAACTCTAAAACATACAAACTTAATTTTGGTAATTCCCAAAACGTCAGTGGTCCAGCTGCGTGGTCGAATTGTTTACATCTCCGTCCTCCCTTAACTGCCTTCCCCAAAGTGGAGGAGCGTTGCCTACCCGAAGAGCAAACAAACGGAAAGAAACTCGATTCAGCAAATAAAAGAACGAATATTTGAGTTCCTCGCGTCGTTACACTAATATGTTAAACGCGATGAGAATACCATAATGACAGACAGATAAGGCGGGAAGGCTATTATTTCTTAATGAGCCGAAATGACGAAACTCATGGCTTATTGTTGTTATTATAACGCGATGGATTACTATTGTAATCAACCCTTTGTGTTATCTATTCAAATATGTAGATATGATTACTGTAGGAACCAACTATCTACATTATTAAAACCATAGCCTTCATAGACGTTTAAAACACGCTTACAGTACTTTGTCTAACTTTACAAATGCAATTAGTGTTAACATCAATTCAAATGGTGCAACCTATCCTGGGGTTGTTGATAATTCAATAGTAAAGCATAAACAGAATTATGACAATTTTATTTTTTATTAACATAATAAGTAAAAAAACCTTATGACCAATCTATTTAAGTTTTAACTGCTAAAACATATGTTTTAATATCTCTGTCATGTACAAAAACTCTAGCCCTACTGTGTATAGCCTGCTTCAGGTTCTATGCTAACCCTACCACTATACACCGATCTGAGAGCTTTTGCCCTAATAAATCGACATTTCCTTTTTTTTTCACTCATAGTTTGTTTTTGTCTCGGATGTAAGTACAAAAAGTACAAGAAATGGGTCGACAATGCTAATCATTCCCAAACACAGAACTGTGAAGTATAACAAATCTTTTACCGTAACGGCATGTCGCTTTGCAAAATCATTGAAACTGCATTTCATGAATGGTATGGTCGTGGACTGATATCTTTGCTTGGGGTGTTGGAAAGGGATTTTGTTTAATTTGCTTATTTAAATTTTATTATGTACTAGCTGGCACGACCCGGTTTTGCACGGATAGACAAATCAAAGTTAAATTTATATTAACAAAAAATATATTATATCAATAAATATATTACACTATGGATTTCTTATGAGGATTTTTAGTAACTTTGACCCTTCCCCCAAACCTCCCCTAAAATTTAGATTTTTTTTTAAACCCTTTCTTAGCGAGCACTTAGGGCCCTAGAGGAAGCTACATAATAAATTTCATTCCAATCTGTTCGGTGTTTCTTTTTAGTAACTTTGACCCCCCAAACCCCCCTAAAATTTCGAATTTTTTTAAACCCTTTCTTAGCGAGTACCTAGGGCCCTAGAGGAAGCTACATACCAAATTTCATTCCAATCCGTTCGATGTTTTTTTGTAGTAACTTTGAGCTTCCAAACCTCCCCTAAAATTTCGAATTTTTTAAAAAACTTTCTTAGAGAGCATTTATGGCCCTAGAGGAAGCTACATACCAAATTTCATTCCAATCCGTTTGGTAGGTTTTGAGAAATCGTGATTTAGTAACTTTGACCCCCCCAAAACCACCCCTAAAATTTCGAATTTTCGGAAACCCTTTTTAATTGCGCGTCTAGAGCCTACAAAGAGTATTAGTGCCAAATTTCATGTTTGTAGGCCTCGTGGTTTTGGAGAAACTGTGATGAGTGAATGAGTCAATTGTATTTGGCTTTTATAAGTATAGATGAACGTGCGCTTGAATGTTGTAAGTAGTTTATTCTTTTACTTCAATTACGTTCAAAATTACATATTTTTAGTTTAGGATTTTACTTTTGTAATTCTTCTGATTTTTTCTTTGTCTTTATTTTGTATTTTTGTTTTGTTTTAGGCTTAAGTTAAGTATGTCAATATGTTTAAAAATGTAAACTACTTATATAAAGCTAAACGGTAACACTGATTCACTGACATGAACTATGAGGCACTTCCCATAATCGTACCACCTCATACTTGAAATAAAGCTCTCGACGAGAAACTTTCAGCTAAATTGATGAAAGTTAACATTTTTAATTTTGAAAGCACCTTTTGGGCGGGAAAGTTTTTTTTCAATTTTACATTTTTCCACTTTGAGCGCGTTTTGTAAGAAAACGATAAGAGGTAGCAAAAAATGTTAAATACAAAAGTTGTAGAAAATTTAATTTCAAACTAACGACTTTCATCAGATTTAAGATCCGATCATCCTTTTAGCCACTATTCGTCCGAGAAGAGAGGCTCCGCCGAACGTCTTTCTACTTATATAAAGCTAGAAAGATTCACTGATTCATTCACTGACATAAACTATCAGGCACTTCCCGTAATCGTACTCCCCTCCACCTCATACTTAAATAGTTAAAGCTCTCGACGAGAAACTTTCTTAAAAGTTAACATTTTTAATTTGGAAAGCACCTTTTGGGCGGGAAAGATTTTTTTATTTTTCCACTTTAATCGCGTTTTGTAAGAAAACGGCAAGAGATAGCAAAAAATATTAAATATAAAAGTTGTAGAAAATTAAATTTCAAACTAATGATTTTCCGTCAGATTTAAGATCTAATCATCCGTTTAGCCGCTATTCATCCGAGAAGGCGCTCCGGAACACAATCCTTCTAATTTCCCATGTTTATCTTATGGACATAATGTTTTATGAGTTTGCGTCAGCTGCCAAATAAAACAGCTAATTTATGCTCGGTCACCCATGTACAAACGAGCCAAAGATTAACGAGATACTTTAGCGAATTTTCCAACTACGAACGAAGAGAAGCGTCTAGGGGCAGAGCCCCTGGTTGTATATAAGTTAAGTCAAAGAGAGGATCTGATGGTCCTTACTTCGCCTGAATAAAGTCTATTCTATTCCATTTCCTTGGAAATATCAGAGTATAAAATAATCTGTTTGCATTTACTTTGTCACGGAGGTTGAGGAGCGAAACGATCAGGGGTCTTCTACACGAATCCATTTGTATAAAAATTAATAAACTAATGAATTAAAGTAATTCTTATGAAACTAGCTTATCCAGGAGAATTCGGTCCATTTAACAATTAAATTTTGTTTTAAACTTTTCGATTAAAATTGGTTTAATAAAAAGTTTTTCTACACATTAAAAAATACAAGTTTGTTGTAACGCTATATTCACGCAGTATTTATTTTAAAGAAAGAAAATGTATATATTTATACTAGTGGACTCGGCAATGCTTCGTTATTGCTTGATTTAATTTTAACGGTGTTTCCCATTTCATCCCTTTGACTTAAGTAATTGAATTGACAATGTTTGTAGGAATTTAGTGCAATGTATTTGTATTGTATGGGAATAGCTACCACATTTAAATACATATTTGTTTTTATTGACTATATTATCTAAAACACCCTGGTACTAGATGTGTAAATTGAGAAATTGTTGATTAGTTTTTGACAATATCGAATAAATTAAGTGGATTACTATTTAATTTTAAGGGTAGTTATTTCACTACTTAAGATACTTGTTGGTTAATAGAAGCTCAATAAGAAAGAAATTTGCAAAATTTTCATTTTAAAATTTAAAATTTGTGAAAATTCGGGGTTCACTCCCATTTCCATATCAGATAAAACAGCTGTTCGGATCAAAAGTTTAGAAACACATGTTTGTTTACATTAATTACCATAGCAACTAACTTAGGAAATTTACAATCAGTTTATTTTAACAAACTAAAAGCAAACACAAATAAAAATTATCTGTTGATACATATTATAAATTAATCTGCTGATTTGAATCAAAACATTATGGAAATTTTATTTAAACGTAATGTGTATAATAATGCAATCTTGAATAATGGCCTACTATGTGAAAACTATAAGTCTTGAGGTTATTTTTAGTTTGTTATTTTGTTAAACACAAATGGACCTAAGAAATTGCTGATTTAATTAACGTGCTAATAACGTCGCTACTAGAATGTAATGAAATCAGCTGTTTCTATTACTGGTCACTTATGGTTTCCCAGTCTAAATGCATGTATTGAAAGGTGTTGAAATTGCATAGTATGGTGTAAAAGTATATCACTGTGCATTTTAAAATTCACTCAAGTTTTCACTTTCAGAAGACCTATATTTGTCTATTGACAGAAGCTCAAACTTGTATGATTCTATTAAAACAGCAAACATTCAGACCAATAGCCCAAGACAGACCGGCTGTCACAACAGAAATAACCAGTTGTACATCGATTCAACACACAATTTTACCTTTAAGTTGTAAAAACAACCTTAATAGGTTCACATAGTTGTTGTACTACTGCTGATGGACGAAATCAACTGTTATTTGTTAACGAATAAACCGTACAATTCAACCTTGCGCATGCGCTATGCTCCTTTGTTACTCGTGGACGTACGTACACTCGCTTTTATGGGATTTAATACTAAATTACAATACACGTGTGATGATAATTCCCACACTCTATGATCATCAAATTCGTCTTGGCCCACACAGATCACTCTCCGGAGAGGAATATTTTAAGGGCAACAAAACAGC
>JAGFPH010009929.1:22721-43493 GCA_018207615.1 Philaenus spumarius | reverse complement strand
GCCCAGTATTAATCTCCTCAGATAATTTTATGGAATTTTAAGTTATGATAGATTTTAGAGGAACCGGAGTTTCTAGAAGGTCCTGTAAAAAACATAGCGTGCAGAATATCCTCCAGTATTTATGTTTTTAGATAACATCCCAAAAATATTTCATTCCAGCACGAAAAAGCTCAAAACATTACATCATGACAAAAAACGTGCTTCTCTTTGTTGTTTATCTTTTACTAACGAGCCCGTTTCGCGATTTAAAAGACCATAGCGTGCACTAAATTTGGATTAGAACTGACTTAAAATCCAGCCGTTAGAGTGCGAATACATCAGTGCATATAAATATAGAATTTTTAATGACAAACAAAAACATGTTCTGGGGACCGTGATCGGTGCTCATTGACCACTCCCGACCGTGAGAGGCACTGCAATAGCTCATCTTTTCTATTGAAATTCGCAAATAAAATATGTTTATAATACCTTGCTAATTACAAAAACTCTGTGACAATAAACGATTAATTTTATTGACCTCTTGGCCTTAATAGACTTAACTCATTATACCATGTTATATAAAATTGTTCCGTTTAATATGTCAAACACAAACACAACTAACGGCAAGCGGTTGACAGATTGGGGTCATAGTTGCAACTGACTGGGTGCCGTGGGAGTGGCAGCCATCTAGGGGAGTGGCCTATTGATCATTTAGTTTAATTTCCTAGCCCTCGACCGTGTTATAACCCCACTTTAAAATTCACCAAGTAAAAGTTCAGCTTGCTTTGTTTTAGTACTAGGGATATAATAATCTAATTTTAGTTAACTTTTTAATGGGAGTTTGGTACGAGGCTTCAGTCGTTTGTATAAGTTACTTTCCCGGTGTATGATTTTTGTCTCTTTCCAATTGAGTTTGTTCTGTTGTCCTATGTATGTTCTGCAATTTATCGACTAGGCCGAACCGAACGTTATTTTTGTGTTATTTTATTCTAATGCTGTCTCACCAATATATTGCTTATCACATTCACATTTAATACTGTATGCAATACCAGTTTTTACTATTACAAGCACATATTAAACAATTGGAAATTTCACAATATCGCAAAATCTTAGAATTACAGGTAGTTGTGCTTTAAGCTTTAAATTAATGTTTAAGCTAGCCTTTGTTAAATTAAATACGAAAAGTAATGAATTCAATATTGATTGCTATTAAATAGATAAATAACAAGTTGAGCATAAATAATAGGTTTATTTATCTAAAAGCAATTTAGTTTCAGTGTAGCTATCTTCAATGTCGCTTTTAAATGTAACTAAAATGCTGTCCTTTCTTGGTAAGATTTTAAAATTGTATTTGCATTTTTTGAATCTAGTTATAAAAAACAGTGACGAAATAACTTTTTTGTTTTTCTTATAACCCTCTACAATCTTCTTAACAATCCTAAAAATTATAAATTAATAACCTGCTTTGATGTTATAATAGAATTATCATTTTCCAGAAATTTGATTGTCCATTACTCTGAAACGGAACAATGTACTAAGCTATAGTTTGCGCCATTCTGTTTAATGTAATGGTCTATTACATGAACTACCTTTATATTTGAAATTGTTAAACCCCCTTTCCCCCTACAACCAGAAATCATAGAGGGTTAGATATGTCAAACAATGTGTCCTGTTATGCAATACAAGATAAATACGAAGTTTTATTTACTTATTTTTAGTACCAAAAATTATGATTGTGTCAAAGGAACTTTATGAACACTCTGTATACTATATATACTATATTTTATAATTATTTCACTAGTTAATAGATTATTTTGTATACATTTCAATGTTCCACTAATTTCATTGTAGTTTGTTTCTTTTCCCATTTTTAAATCTATTGAAACAGATTCATTATCAAATAAGTCAATACATTATGTACAACCTAATTGTTAAAGTTAGTAGTTGTTGACTCAAATTTCCTAGACTGACTTGAACGTAAAATATGTACATAACTCGATGTTGGTGAATGCCTCCATTCCTGCCATTAAATATTCGTTGTTTTGCCCATAGCGGGAGTTTAATATGTCCAAACCCATTCCTGCACAGCTGCCCATTGTATGAAAACTGAAATTTGGTTCGTGTTCGGGCATATTGTGATTGTGGTTCCATTTGCAAACATTCCTGCATTCCTGCACCCTTTTAATGTACGATGATGGGTGTAACTGTACCACACAAACAAAATGGATTGTTACATGTTTATTGACATTACATGTTTGCTAACTTGTTTTCGAATTTAAAACTTAATGAGTTTAATTAAAATTGTGTAGGTTTTTTGGAAATATTATAGCTAACCCAAAACTAAGAATATTTCTTACTTATACTGTCATATTTTGAATATAAACATTAGCTGTCAAATCTTAAAAAAAAAACACGTTTACAACATTTATTTGTTATTCAACATTTATTTATTATTTTGAATTGTATGTTTTCGGCACCAAGTCACTATTAAAATTATTGATAATATTACCTTTATAAGGTCCGTCACGTGACTTACGACATGTTTCGGAGCCGTAACTCCATCTTCAAGTCTTAATCACCTCGAAGAGATCGTCGCACATAAGTAAATTGGTAATAAACACAAAATCTGGCAAGTCATTTCACTAGATAGTCGATGAAATGCTGCCATTTTTACGTAAAGAGACCTACCGATGGTTATCTCTATTTGTCTTCTGTAAGTGTTTGATAGCCGTATCGTATAAAGTGTGCGAGTAAACCGAAAATTAGTCGTTTAAGATGCCGTCCGGTTTATTTTTAAATGCTTTCAATATTCCATATTCTTCATTGTAATTCATTTGCCTATCTTTGGTGCAAATGAGTAGGGCTTGGAAGTCACCCGGGCTAAGGTTATTATCGGCAAGATGACATGCATAATATTGGACTTGGTAATGTTAGATTTACTGTTGAAAGATGTTCTTTACAACGTTCAATGAACGCTCTCCCTGTCTGTCCTGTGTAGTACTTTTACAATCCTGGCAACTAATTTTGTAAATTCCGGATTTTTTTTCTGTTGAGGTGTGGGTTTTACGCGGAGGCGATAAATTATTTGTTGTATTGAGATGTGTTTTTTTTTTTAAATAATTACATTTCGTTGGAACAAATTACAGTTTATTGATATTATTATTATTAGTATTGTTAGGGGGTTTGTGTGATCCACCACCGGGACCCATTGCACCTAAACCATGAGGTCCTCTGTGTCCCATGTCCAGGCAGCAGTTCACAGCAAACCCGCCCTTTTTGCGAAACGAAGGAGTCCAGGGGGGCCTTCCTCTCGTATATAACTTGTGTCAGGGTATCCTTGTCCCAGATATTTCTGCCTCATTGATGCGAGGGCATCAAATTCGCATAGAACGTGGAAAGAAGTTTTCTCTTTCTCTCCACACCTTCGATATAATGGGTTGTTCTCCAGCCCCATTAGGTGGAGGTGCCTCCTCAGAGAATTGTGTCCCGTCAGTAGACCGATCAACAACCTCACTTCCGGCCTGCCAAGACTCAGCAGTGTTCTGCTACAGTTTATTGATAAGAATGACAACATTTTCTGTCATTTAAAACAAAAGAAACTAAAATCAGCCCGGTAGATTTCCGGAATTAGGAATGGGGCCACCAAACGTTTAAGCCTATGCTGAATTAATATATAGCCTAAGTCAGACGTGGAACTTTAAGTTTTGGCGAGAAAACCAAAGTCTACTAAAATAACCAATATTATTTTACATTATTATTATTGTTATTATAATTCAATATAATAACCACATTAAACAACACTAAAGGGTAAACAGTTTTCAAGGATTGAATAATTTATAAAAAAAAATTGTATTGTTTTATTCATTAGGCCTACTTTTCTTTTTAGCTACTTTTTAGATCTTTTATCTTTTTCACGTTCCTGTTTTCTCTTGTTCGATTTTATCGTTTAAACGTCAATAAGATTAATATTCGCAGCCCCAATTTACATACACCTGGTTAAACTCGTAACTGAGGAAAACCGATCAAGTGGAAACTATAGGATTAGTTGACCCTTACTACTAAGCACACACTCTCTGGGACCCGACCCCATGCACATTCCACTGTCTTTGCGACTTTTAACATTTACCACTTGAGGTTGGCGAGATAGATATTTTTGAGATCTTGACAATAAGTTTACAAAAACGAGTCCAATAGACCGCTTGAGTTGGTTAAGTCCATAGACAGCTTGCCAGACTAGAATTTGTTGAGATTCCTCGAATTTATCAGTACCTAGTTTATAGAGGATGTTCTTGTTTTTTCTGTTGGTATTTACGCTATTTTATATACAAATCAAATTACTAACTTAATAGTTACAGACGGATTTGTTCAGTAAAATTGTTTATTTTATGTTTACAAGAAATACAACTAAAAACTAGTAGTTATTGTTGCTATAGATTTACTAAATATAAATCGGTATATATAATGGATTACATTATGCTAAATTGCATTAATATTCAAAACGCGTTCCATTAAAAGGCTTTTAAAAATGCTCTCAAGCTTGCGTTACCGTGGCTCACTGGTGATGCATATTGATGTAAGGAAAAAGAGAGCAATATTTAAATTATTACTTATGTCCAAATTGGTTTTAATTGAAATTTTTTTTAAATATAATAAAACAAGCGATTTCTGAGTTTTAGAATTTTCTTGCAATTAATCCAGCGTTACTATATTTTATTAGGTGAACTTGTACTACATTTTAACACCTCGACGTAAAAAAAACACATTTTTGACAAATAAAGAGGTAAAAAAACCCGAGTTTAGAAAGAAGGCCGGTTTTAATTTATTTCTATATAAACTGTGATAATATAGTAACTCAAAGCAAGTGTTTTAATGTTGTAAATTGTACATCGTCATTTATATCTGATGAAAACCTATTTTTCCATGATGAATTTTTTCGTCTCTAAAATATATTAAACTGACTATCAATCCTAATTCAGAATTAAAAATTCCAAACATAACCAGTTTCTCTTCTTTTTAGTCCGACATAATACAAGAGAATTACAACTGCCACTGATGAAATAATACCGAAAGACTTGACACCTCTAACTGCTATAAGAAACTAAACAATCAAAAATACCTTTAAGACTTAAACGGTTATAAAAGAACTGATAACGGTAAAATAACTTGGTTGGAGTGAAAATTCTAAAGTTTCCTCCCTTAAGGGTTGGGCAGTTGGGGGAGAGGGGAAATATGTTTATTTGTGCATCTTATATCAACTCAAACAGTTACCCGTACCCGTAGATAAAGAAATATTATAATAATTCGTTCTGCTTGTAGCGTTGTAATTAGTAACTCTTAAATAAAGAAACTGATACCTGAAACAAATAACTTATTATAAAAATTACTTATTGATACTGGTAAAAAATACCAGTTAAAGGAAATAATACTTATCTATAGACAAAACTATAATAATATTTGGTTTATGGAAATTAAACATATATTATTTGTTAAACACAACTAATGTAATCACTTTTAATTTGTTTTAAATTTCTATCTGATTTTGTATTTTAATTTAATGTAATAAACATTACCCGCTATCTTCTTTTTGTAAGTTTTAATTTTAAAAACAATAGACATAACCCTTAACTAACTTCTATCATTTTTGTAACGCAATAAATTTATATTCACAAACACAATTAGATTTATGATTGCTCTCTCTCTCTCTTCTTGATAATACATTGCACCAGTAACTCAACAGCGAAGCTTCAGTCAATTTCATAATTCGGCAATACGTCATTCTATAAATCCTTTAAATCAATTGACTAGGTCTTGTGAGCCAAACACCTTTCGTTTAACCACAATAAATAACTAATGTCTTTATTATAAGTATATATTATTCCTGTTTGACAATGGTAGAATAAATCTAGTTTAACATTACAACTTCTGCAGTTAGTTGGAGACGTTTACTATTCAGAAGCGGAAAATTAAAAGTTCTTAAAGATCGAATCTCCGATTCATTAGATATAATGGGACTCGCCAGCAAAAATCGGCATTTTTTGAATACATTTTTTTTTTTTGTAAGCTACATACTTACTTTACTGAGTATGTGTAAATGTTTTCTAGACCTTTTTGAACACTTTTTTATACAAACAATTCTAGTGGGATTTGCGATTTTTGCGGATTTTTAACAATCACAATAGCTTTGTTTTTACAGTAGGTGTAGTATATCTATGGTTTTAAATTGCAAATAATTTGAACATAATTATATTTCATTTACAGTAAAAGTATGTATATATACAGGATGTCCAAAAGTATGTGAACGGCGTTAAAATTGTGTAACCATTGCAGTTAAAGCAATAAATCTTCGTAAATCGTTTTCTATTAAAAATACTAATTTTCTAAGCAATTATAATTTTGTTATTACCTTAGGTGGACGGCCCAAAGGGAGTCGGAAGAAAATATTAAATAGGAACACAGGTCGAGAATGTACATCAAATTAAAAGTTTACCTGATGACAACTAAATGCTGCAAAATAAGACATCAAAAGGTTCACCCTGCATAAAATGGCGCCGTTTAAAGTTACAATATTGGGGTTTTTGAAAATGGCTTGATTTTACTTTTTGGCATTTGCTTAACAAAACTCCGACAACCGACACTAGAAATACCTACTAAGATACTACAGAGCGTTGTCTACTACCCCCGCCTATAGCTCACTGCCAAACTGCATAAGGAAAACAGTTTAAGCATTTGTTGCAAAAAAAAAAAAAAAAATAATAATAAGCTGTTATGAAAGTTTTTGGTACTTTTTATTTTTTAACATGTAGTTAACATTTATAATTTGAAATATAAATTGTTCCTCATCCTCCTCGTAGACCGTTCCCTCTGAGTCACTCACTAACCACAAAAACTGGTCCTACAGCTAGTGTGGATTGACGGAGTTTTGCTTTTAAATCTAATTTCAATAAGTAAAACTAAGCCGTTTTCAAAAAACCCAACGTTGTAACTTTTAACGGTCGAAATGTTGTGTAGTGTGAACCTTTTGATGTCTTATTTGCGGCATTGTGTTCTCCTTTAATTTGATGTACAACTCGACCTATGCTTCTATTTAAGGTATCCCTCCGACTCCCGGGGGGGCTGTCCACCTAAGATGATTAAATATTATATATGCTGCAAGGAAAGATTTTTGGTAAGGAAAGATGTACCAAGATTTGTTGAGTAATCTGCAATGGTTACAAAGATATAACGTCGTTCACAAACTTTAGATACACCCTGTATATGAAATACATACCACGTATATAGTAACAAAACCTACGAGTTAGGTACAGAATGAGAACAGCAGGTGTCAACAATTTAAATTTTGTTTTCTGAAAGTTCACTTTATCCATGTTTGTATGAACGTAAGTAAGTTTGCACAAAGTCTAAAGTATTAGACTTTGAAACTTTTACCACGTAGATGTAAGTAGATTTTATTTAGTAGATGTTTAAGGAAAACACGCTGGGCGTAAACAATCCAAAAACGTTTTATTAAATCAAAATATGTTTGAAAGTTATTGTTTTCAATATTAACCTAATAAGTTGAACACATAATAACAACGCATGGTTTTTCATAGCCAAACAGTTTTTTTATGTCATATTCTATAAAATATATGAATTGGTTAAACAACAAAAACGTTATTCAAAGTAAAAAATCAACGAAAGTAATAGTAATAAAAATAAATATTTATTTTTAAAATACGCAAAAGCACTGACAAAATGGCATTCCCAAACCCACCTTTTGAGTTGTACTAACAGTAATAAAATGCTTTCAAAAGTTAAACCCTGCAAATTCAGTTTGTCTTTGTCGGTGGATCGCCTTAGTTTAGCGTTTTTACGATATGAAGAAAAGCCATTACAATATGCTATTATAATATAAATATAACAACATTTATAATTTTGTTTCAACATTGATACTGTCACAAACAAATATATCAACTTTCACAACGCGAGCGAGCAATAAGGGAGAAGTAATTGTTTGGCTTCCTTCCAATTGAATTGAATTGGCCGAATGTAAATTGGAAATCCATACAAACGCAAATTTGAACAGCAATTTCAAATGTAGATTTACACGAATAAAGTATGTAATGTATTATGTACTAAATATATTTGCATGCGTATTTTAAGAATTGAAATTATATATTTACCTTTAATGGATGGTAAAGTAATAAAAGTAAGTATACAATGTAATTAAGGGTGTGCAATACCAGGAAGTAACAATCCCATACAGTCCTCTTCAATATAACTTATCTTTCATTGCATTTTGAAGATAATATTTTGTAATTTACAGGAAACCGTCCATGAACTTCTAAATTACAACTCATAGGAGTCAAAAATGGTAAACATTCAATTTTATATAAGAGTTTCAGTTTTCGCTTGAGAAAAGTAAAACATAAGGGCGAATTGTGTTATCTGTTAACTATAGATTAGAGGTTTCTGAAAATATTTAAATGGTAAGTGCAAATGGTAGAAATCGAAAATAAGACCTCCATTAATAAAAACGTAAGTGTATATAAGTGATTTTAGAGTCGCACTAGAGCACCTAACCAAATACATTATCATAGGCCAGACTTGACTCCGCTCACTCAATGCTTTCACTTGAGTAGGCCTATTATTAGAAGTAGAATACGGCCGTTAGAGTGTGATTACATAATATTATGTAGTATATACAATTTTAAATCACACCACAACACAATTTAAAATTGCACACATGTGGTGATTACCTTAATAATACATGTTTATTTGGAAACATAGAAGGCATCGAGTCCTGTAAATATCTAGGAGTAATATTCGATAAGAGAATTAAATGGACTGAACAGTTTAAATTTTTAAAACAAGAGACTTGAAAATTAATTTATGTTTTCAGGCGGCTTAGAGACATTTAGATTACCACGAATTAAAACTCGCATACTACGCCTATTGCCAGTCTTTACTTATGGGAGGATAATAGCTTGGGGTGGGGCTTTCAGTTCGATTCTTGAGCCACTTAATGTAAATCAGAAAGCATATTAAAAACGGCTTTGAAAAAGAGCCGCTGTTTTTTATATTTTTAAAATACTGAGTGAAAGGCAATTGTTTGTAAGATCCCTGGCCATTTATATATTTCAAAATTATAATAACATTTTCGTAAAAGCTGATCATGAACATATAACGCGTTCTGCCAATAACTTCAGTATGAGATCTAACAAACTAACACAATTTTTTTCTGTCACCTAACAGTTTGTATCAAAATCTTCCGGGCAAGCTACGTCTGTTTAAAAATTATAAGTTATTAATGGATGGCTGTTTGAATTGGGAAGGGATGCAGCCGAGCAGGTTATCTTATCTACTTACAGAATGATAGATACTAATCTTATCGTTCCCCCAAAGTCTGAACTGCTTGTTTGAGGTCTAATAAATTATATTTAAACTTTAACATCATAGTTTTGTGGTAACTTCTTTAGAAATATTAATAATAGTTAGTATCATAGTTTTGTTAATAGATTGACTCAGCTCGACATGATAATGTTTAATGCAATCATTTTAATTGTTTAGTGTAATACTCTTTGTGCATACTGAGCGACAAGTGTCCACTCACAAGCTTAGGCCCGTGTGGGCATTTTTTATTCCTTTCTATAATATATATGTGTAATTTATGTTTTGTTTAAGGAAATGAATGTATTAAAAAAAAAAACACATTGTCTGGGGACTATGATCTGTGATCATTGACTAATATCGACCTTAGGTCTCACCATAAGAGTAACTGAAATACGCCACCTTTCTGAAAAGTCGCTAATTAGTTGGTTTTTGCTATAGAAAGGAAAGAGAGAGGGATCCCGCTTGTTTTGGATTGTGGTTGTCTAATTAAAGTGTGTAAACGAATACAATGCGCTAGTTTCATAATAATACATTTTATGTTTTATACAAGGGTGGTTTTGTAGCCCCAACCTCCAACACAGCAAGTTATAACCCACAATAGTTGACCAAGCGAAGCGAGGTCTCCGTTTTAGCTCGACCGTTCCGCATTTCGTCTGTGTGTCCATCTTTCTCACAATTACGGCCAAATGCCTTGACCGATTTTGATGATTTTTTGCATGAATGTTCCTTGTTTCTAAGCCGAACCATGTATATACACGGTTTATACCCATTTTTTCATTTTTAACCCCTTAAATAAAATAAAAATTGCGGCCGGACCGTTTCTCTCAATGTAAGCTTTTTTCCAAAGCCAGTTTGTGGCCTAACCGTAAGTCGAATTTAAAAACTAATAGCATTTTGGCGGTAGCAAATTTGATTTCGAACAAAATTGTATTCTTGATTTTTTCCCGTATCTCTAACGGTAAGCTCACAAAATGACCGTAAACTTCAAATTTGTTAAAAATCGTCCAAGGTTTTGTCTTTCAACCATGTTTTTATAAGTTTATTCTAAACCAATTCAAAAGTGTTCCATAGATTTTTTGTAGATAAAGGTTTAAAGAGTTCATATATGCCAGTAAAAAAATGATTAAAGTAAAATTAACAAAGTTATTAGCTCAAGAAACAAGCATGTTCAGTAACGAAAGGAAAAAGTTCAACTTTAGGCCTACATAAAAAAAATTTTGTAATTTTTTCATAAATGTAAAAATGTTTCGTAATTTAGTTCTAAATAGAACTGTATAAAAATATTTATCAATTTAAAATTTATTATTTTGAAAACACCAGTTGTTATGTTCGTACTACAAGACTGCTAACAAAACTAGGCCTATTTTGAATAGTAATTTAGGAACACTATATCCTTTGCCTAAAAATGGCATATTATTATAAGAAAGTGTAGGGAATAAATCAAAGAATTGTACTGTATAGTTGTAAATTATTATTCCATAAAAGTATTTGACTTAGCTTTACTTGAATTACAAAATGAGATGAAACAAATGAAACCTCGCGGCGATAAAGGACATACAAAAAATGACCGTTAGACAGCTTGGGAAGTGTTGCTACGTGGGTTGAGATCACTATCACGACGCGTTAACATTGTTTGTTTTCATTATTTCTAATATTGCAATATGAAATGGAACTGTAAATACATTGTTAAGTTTTAGTTATTTAAGTATGTAAATATTTAATTATATGTTTTCCCTCAATAACGCGATATTAACGTATATTAACGCGATATACCTTACGCATTATTAACGTAAATAAAACGCAATGCCACCTAAAATAAAATCTTTAGAAGTTAAAGCTCAAGAAAAGAAAAAAAACGAGAACTAGAAAACCCGGAATTGCGGGAATTACAAAATAATGTTTCACTAGCTAAACCTTCTGCTTACTTCCTTACTGGCACACTATTTTTAACCTAAGCTCGAAACCACATTTGTTATTTTAACGAGCGAGGTCTACTGTTCACAGAACTACTAGTTAGGGTCATAAAGAGAGTATTTTGCGGACATTATTGAAAGGGCAAATATCCTTTATGGTTTTGCAGGCATTTTATGTAACATTAAAGATTGTTGACATCCGTTGTGAAACCAACAATCTTTTTGAGTGTCTTGTTTTTATTGTGAATAATTTCTCTTCGACTTGGTAAAAAAAATAAGATAACTATTTTTGTCCTATACATTCTTCTATTTCTCCTATTTAACACTATAATGAAAAATAATATGTGCTTGTGTAAATTACATAAATGTACAACAGATTGTACTCAGTATATAGTGAGTTTATTGCCATGTGAACACAATACAATAGTTACAGAAGACATGACTCTGAGCGCATAAGAAAAGCTGATAAAGAGACCAAAGAAGAAAACTAAAACTTTTACATTTTTACAACTTTGACATTTTACATAAATTTTTAAATAAAAATGTAAAATTGTTAAAGTGTATAGTAGTAAAAAATGTAAAAATTAAAAATTTGAAATTGCAAAAATATAAACATGTAAAATTGTTTAAGATGTTAATTGTTTTTTAATCGTCATAATTAAGAAGATGTCAACTAATTTAAGAGTGCACACGTTAAATATCCTATACTCTAATACGAGCAATGTCTGTTTGTTTGTTTGTGTGTTTGTACGAGCAATCTCGAGATCCAGCGGAAGGATTTTGCTGAAACTTTGGGATTAGAGGCTTTTGGGACTAAAAAATCGATTGGTGAAAACCACTACTTCAGGAAAACTCGTATTTTTCTGAAAAACTCATTTGAAAATTGCAAATTTTTAACATTGGGGTTATGTAATTTAAAATCAATAGGATACATATGACAAACATCAGCTGTTTCCTATAATATTTCCATCAGCTGTCTCCTATAAATTTTTTTTTTTTTTTTTGTCTTAAAGGTTATAATTGTTTTAAGCTTGAAATCAGCTGACCCGTGCTAATATTTCGCGAGTTATGAGTAGGCCTACAAAACAGTACTTACCTGATTTGTATTTACATACATTTTCCTATAAAAAAAAACACAATTAACAAAAATACCGAGTAATGCTCGGTCGCCCAGGTACTATATGTTAAACAAGAAAAGAGTTTAAAAACACAGTTCTTCACTCCTTTTACATTTCTTATAATGTTGTTAGTTCTTTAAATTAAAAATTATACAATGCAATTTAATCAAACCACAATTTTATAAAGTAAACGTAATTTCTGTCTCAAGTAAATGTTAACAATGTTTAGTTCCTGTTTAAGTTGCCCAGAAAGCATTACTGAATATAGTTTCGTTACTGTACCCATTGTGTACCGTACACAATCAAAGATAACTAATGGAAACCATCTGGTACGAAACGCAATTTCATTTATAAAAATATCCATGTGTCTGCTTCAAGAGAAAGTTAAGTCAAGAATGTTGGAAGCGTGCAGGGAGTTAGAACTTATTTGTTTTATAATGTAACTGTCAGAAATCCTTTCAGCATGATTGTCAGGCTGGATTCAAGTAAATATATTCTGCAAACCTAACAGGAAATATTTTGTGTTGTTGGTTGTGTATACTGATTTCAAACAAATAAAATGTTTTAGGCTCTCTGCAATTGTATTGAACTGTTTATTATCTGAAAGTTTTGCTGTAATTGAGAGAATCGCTTCACATATAATACAGTCAATTTGTACTCAAAAGAGCCCCTGGCGGGAAAGTTGTGGGGTAGTTTTGTTTTCTTCCATTCTACATGTTTTTTTGGAGTTCTGGATCCGAATCTAAAGTTTGCCTGCAATATTGAAAAATGGGGAAAATAAAGAAAAGAATCTCATGTTTTGTCTGTTTTTTGTTTTTTTGCTTATACCTCGAAAATTATCTTCTTTTCGTACATCACCTACTCATTCAAAAAGAAAGTAGGCTACACCAAATTTAGTACAAATTTCATTCAATAGAATTTTTTCTCCGAACCGTTGGGGCTCAAGTACTAATTTATAATTGGCGCATTTTGGATGTCTTCCGAATACCCATTTTTACCCCCAAACTTTATTTATTATTAAATGCTGCCAATTAGTGAATTTCTTCCAGATGTCTTAATACACCTTATATAGATCGTATGTGTGAAGGTACTTTTAATTTTTTCAAAAATTTTATTTAATTATGTTCAAATTATATAATAAAGTCCAAAATTATACCAAGTTTGTTACAAACAATTGAAATTCCAAGAAAAAATATTAAGTTTTATTATATTGTATTATCTTGCATGTAATTCTATATTACAGTATTATATGAGCCGTTGTCGTTAGAGGGTTCTGGCAGGCGGCGAGTACTGGCTTAGGTTCCGGGGTTGTTCATCTGGAAATGGAAGAGGTGGTGCCTCAAGGAGTGGGTGAAAGTATGACTTGTAGAAAAAATATCCAAACTGGGAGTGGGTGGTGTTTATCTCATGCAAATACAAAATGGTGATTTGCAAAATATCCAAAACAAATTTCAAAATGAAGTCATTTTGTATATCAGGGCTACACAGACCAATCAAATCTCCAAAAGGTAGACCAAATATCTTTCCCCATCACTGCCACATAAAGGTAAACTACATAACAAAAAGTATTTTTGCATCCAGCGAATAGTTTTTGTTTGAATAAATTAAAGTCTGTTAGTTTGCCAATTGCTCCACTTGTGCGTTACTATATAAAACCCCACAACTAAACTAAACACAAGTTGTCTGGATTAATATTAATAGACACATATGAGAAACATGTGACACAATGGCTGCTTAATATAGGTATGAATGAGTCTGAAAACCTCCTCAGATCTGAGTATAACTATTGCAGAGTGTATGCATCAGTGTGAGAATGTATGATACAAAAGTCTAGGTATGAAGCTTATGTGTTTTATGGTAGTCTACTTGGATATGTGTGGGTTCAATTGACGTATGTGTGAAGTTGTACTTGAGTTTTATATCCGTATTATGTTGTGTATGAATGATACGAATGTGATAAGATGTATGTGCCTTATGAAACAATTGTTTGTTAGTTGTGTATTGATATGAACTATGGGCATGCACAAAGTTTCTGGTTTGCATGTTGTGTGTATATCTGTGTTAATGATCTGATTGTGTATGTATATAATAATTATAATAATGTATGTATGTATTTTTGTATACTGAGTGTTCATAAAGTCAATTTACTCCCCCCCCCCTAATTAATTTTGTTACTGAAAATAAGTTAACAAAACTTTGTATGACTTGTGTTGCATAACAGGATACATTTTATGACATACCTGACTCTGGGTAAGGGGGAGGGGGTGTTAACAAATTCAAATATAAAGGTAGGTCATGTAATACACCATTAAAAAGCTTATTAAAAGAGAAACAGATTGGCGCAAACTAGAGCTTAATATCTTACTTCGTTTCGAAGTAATGGACAATCAAAGTTCCGGAAAATGATGTTTCTATTTTAACATAATCTCTTATAAACATAACTAAAATGCTATTCTTTCTTGGTAAGATTTTTGGATTGTATTTGAATTTAGTGATAAAAACATTGATGAAATATCTTATTTTTTTAAGAATAGTAAACTCATCAATCTACTTATTTTATTGCCAATACTGTATTAAATTAATAACCTGTTTGATGTTATGTTAAAAATACATTTTTCCAGAACTTTAATTATCCATTACTTTGAAACGAAGCCAAGATAAGATACTAAGCTGTAATTTGCACCATTCTGTTTCTCTTAATAAGGTTTTTAATTGTGTATTACATGATCTAATTTTACATATGAGATTGTTAATCGCGCTGCCATCTCAAAGCCCTTAAAATCATAGAAGTTTAGATACGTCGAAAAATGTGTCCTGTTATGCAACACAAGATAGTATACACAAATTTGTAACTTATTTTCAGAAACAAAAATAATAAAGATATTTAAAGGGACTTTATGAACACTCTGTATTTGTATTTTTATGTGTGAATATAAATGGGCGTAGTTAAAAATCAGCCTGTCACAATCTTTCACTTTAAAAAAAATTCAATCGTTTTGTTATCATTATTATTTTTGTCTTCTCAAATGTCCGTTTTGTTTCGTCTCTTGGCCTTCTTCTCTCTACTAATACACTGCCACAGCCAGAATAATAGAAATAAGTTGTATAAAACTACCAAGTCTGTCATGACATAGTTTTGATCAAATTGCAAATAAACAACAAACTCATTCATTACCTACATACACACAGACATAAGGCCAAGTAGGGATTATTCTTTATTACACAAATTTAAAATAATGTGGTAGAAAACTAACAATAATTTAATTAGTTCTTTCTGACCATTATGTAGGGACTGTTAAATAACTAATGTAAAACAAGAAACAAAATAAAACTTTCATTTAAATAATGTAGTTTAAATAAAGACTTTGAAGGTAAATATGTTGTAACACTTTTTTGGATCAATGTGTTATCTCGAATAGAATGATCAGATTGTATCGTTATGTTGACTACAGACGATTCTACACCTATTGTATAATAATGTAGCATCATATGCTTAGTACATAGCTTAACATCTCATCACAGACATTGCTATCTGAATGCAATACTGTAATATCCCAGATTGCTAATTACATTGCTAAGTACACAGTTATAACAGTCATTCATTGAGTTGACAAGATATATATAGCCGTGGTTGTATAAAGTGCTCCCTAATTGTCACTTTGCATTGATCGAATATGCGGTACAAACCTAACCTACTGGAACTAGACAGATATTAGTTTGGATCTACTTTGCAATACCGACAATATTTGTCACCATGGGCCCGCATATGGTAAATAAATACCCCTAGTGCTATAGGGTTAGAATGAACTTAGCTTAACCTTTTATTATTAATATTGGGGTGGTTCAGTTACTACACGGTGCACTTCTTACACCGTAATGTGAATTATTATATTTATTCTTTTACATTTATTGGTGCCTCTACAAACAAGATCAGTGGTCTTATTACTTATTATTACAATTTAAACTTCCAAAGAATGACTTTTACAATTTGTATTAATTCTAATTATTATACTCAACTAATAAATCCCAAGACAGAGCACTCTAAATGTCAGTATTATCAAACAATACAACTTTCTGTACCTTCAGATGATCACCTCAATGCAGTTATAGTGAATGGTTATACAGTTTGCTCACCTTGCTATCTCGTCCTTCCAAGGTAAGGATCTCCGTGGCTTCCTCTGCCCTCGACCTTCTCTCCAAAAGCAAAAGGCTATCGCTGAGCAGAGCCTCCGGCCGTCACCGTGTGTGTCTCATAAACCACTGGCATCCTTTTTTTAGGTCAGAGGGGAGTACATTTGCGACAATTTTTTATATGTTTCGCAATAGCTTTCGTGTTCCTTGTCTTGAGACTTATACATTTTACATGGTTATTACTTTATTTTACAATTGTTTCCTAACAATAATAAGTTATAATAATGGTAATAAATCTAATAAAGCCACAACTATTCCTAACAGGAGCTAGACTGGGGGCATGAGGATTAACAGCACCTTTCCCATGGAAAAAGAGGGAACTGGGAAATTGTAGACCTCCCTCGAAAACTTTTAAAATTTGACAATCCCATTTGGCTCTTTTGGCCCAAAAATGTTCCAGTTCTGACTCGTTTGAAAATTGACTCCTGTTATTAAAATACTGGACTAGGCCTACTCTGTAAAATAAATGGTACCTAAAAAGGTACAGTCTTTCTCCCGTAGTTTCACGTTTTACCTTTACATATACGAGACAAATTTATATAGCTTTTTCAAAAACTAGAAACGTCCCATATTGTATCAAACTCGGAAACACTTGCAAAGCGTATACTGATCTATTCTCTGTAGCCTTTTGAAAAAAAAGATTTCGTAGTCCTAAACTCAAAATGTTTAAAACTAACTCTACATTTGAATTTCGTTTTATACGTTGTAATAAAATGTAGCCTTAGAGTTAATTCAACGACTGGAAATTCTATTGCTACTCATCATTTAATATTTATGAGTTATTTGAAACAAAAAATAATTATAGGAACACTGATATACAAACGAACATCATCAAACACAAAACAATCAACCAAATACTTTCATTTCTCTCTTCTTTAAAATAAAATAATGCTCATGCTTGAACTCTTGTATGTAAAATAAATACATAAAATAAAAATATGAAAACATATATTTCTAAATCACTTTTTCTTAATTTTTCTTTTAAATAATTGTCTTAAAAGAAAAACACCTTACTATAATTATTAATATACATTTTTATATTCCCTGAGAGCTAAGTGGAGCCGGATGGGCTCCCAGCGGAAAACTGGCTTTTATGGTACATTTAGGGTACTTTTTTGTATTTCACATTTTGATCGACTTTGGGGGAGACAGACGGGATATAGGTCGTGGAAAACACAAACATGAATAATCTCGTATATTTATTTGTTTAGAAGAAACCGATCTGTTTGCCAAATTTTGACTAAATCGGACATAAAATGAAGTTGCATATATATTTTAACTAGCTGGCACGATCCGGCTTTGCACGGCTAGACAAATCAAAGTTAAATGTAGATTAACAAAAAATATATTATATAAATAAATATATTACACTATGTATTTCTTATGGGGATTTTTAGTAACTTTGACCCCCCCAAACCTCCCCTAGAATTTTGAATTTGTTTACACACTTTCTTAGCTAGCACCTAGGGCTCTAGAGGAAGCTACAGGCTAAATTTGATTTCAATCCGTTCAGTGGGTTTTTTTTTTTTAGTAACTTTGACCCCACAAATCCCCTTAAAATTTCGAATGTTTTTAAACTCTTTCTTAGCGAGCACCTAGGGCCTAGAGGAAGCTACATACCAAATTTCATTCCAATCCGTTCAGTGGTTTTTGAGAAATCGTGATTTAGTAAATTTGTCCCCACCAAACCCCCTTAATATTTCGAATTTTTTGAAAACTTTTCTTAATTAGCTCCTATAGGCCTAGAAGAAGCTACATACCAAATTTCATTAGAATCCGTTCAGTAGTTATAGAGACATTTTGATTTAGTAACATTGAGCAGGATATAGTCTGGTTTACAGATGGCTCGAAAACGGAGGTGGGAACAGGGGGTGGAGTCAATGGGGTTCAACCTGAGGGCTCCACTGTCTTGTATCTAGGCAAACATGCTACTGTTTTTCAGGCAGAATTTTGTGCGATCTCGGAGTGCATAGAAGAGAATCTTAGAATGGGATACAAAGGTAAGAACATCCTAATTTTCTCGGATAGCCAAGCAGCGATCAAAGCGCTAAATTCATATAGAGTAAAATCTAAAGTGGTTTGGCACTGCCTCTCGGCATTGATGAAGCTTAGCCAGGGGTACGAGGTTTCTGTGTGCTGGGTCCCTGGGCACTCAGGCATTGATGGTAATGAGAGAGCAGATGAGTTAGCCAGGAAAGGGTCTGAGGTTCCTCTTGTGGGCCCTGAGCCGGTGCTTGGGATTTCCTATGGGCATGCCAGAGCATCGGTTGAGATGTGGATGCAAGAGGGCAAAGACAAACCTGGAAGGTTTCAGGAACAGGTGGACTTGCCAGGAAGTTGTTCAAGCCAGGCAGGAAACATGCAGAAGAACTTATCTCGTTAGGAAGGGATAACATGAGATGGGTGGTTGGCCTATTAACAGGTCACTGTCATCTCAGAAAACACCTACATAGAATAGGGATTGCTGAGGAGAGTATATGTAGGAAATGTGGAATGGCTGAAGAATCAGCGGAACACATCCTTCTGGAATGTGAGGCTCTAGGTAGAGCCAGAACTTTCACCTTGGGCCCACCAGGGCAGGAAAGGGAAACCATCCTATTAAACCCAATAGGTAGCATCTGTTCCTTTATCTCAGGAATACAGGTATCACTGGGTGGGAGTAATTAGGAAAATCAAGGGGGCAAAAGATCTTTTTTGGTCGACGCCGGCAGGGTTTCTGTTTAGGACCTTGCAACCCACAAAAAAAAAAAAAAAAAAAAAAAAAAACATTGAACCTCCCCCCACCCCTAAGATTTCAAATTTTTTTAAACCCTTTTTTAGTGAGCACCTACGGCCCTAGAAGAAGCTACATACCAAATTTCGTTCCAATCTGTTTAGTAGTTTTTAAGAAATCGTGATCATTGAGTCAGTGGATTTGGCTTTTATATATAGATAACACTCTAAAATATGTTTTCTGGGGACCGTGCTCATTGTCCTTTCCTGACTTTAGGTCTTCCCATAAGAGTCACTGCAATAGCTCATCTTTTCTAAGGAAATTCGCTAATAAGCCAATAAACTGATAATTTTTACGAGATGTAAGAAATAAATAAAATAAAAATTAACCGCTCTACAGTTTGTTCTTAGTTAAAACTGTTCGTTATTTGGCCGAAGACCTCTATTAACATCTCTTGGAAGTATGAACTGAAACCTTTAAACTGTTTCATTTTCCTAAGTGTAAGCAGTCCATGACAACTACACGAATAAAGCAAGCAAAATATAATTATTAAACTAAAGTTCAGTTTAGCGATATGTAAGCAATCACAACATAAAGCTTATATTCATGATTGCTTTATATTCATAAAGCTTATATATAAAGGTAGCATATTTATGTAATATTTCGTTTCCCAATTTAATGAACTAACATTTAAAAAATTTTCTCTATATACACAAACCTTGCACCTAGGAATGGCTAATGGAAACATCGGCTTTTATACGTAATGCAAATGTTCCAGATGTAAGTGCCTTTTTTATTCAACTTTCCTTCCAAAGCACGTATACACATTAACGTTTAGAGCGAAACAAGTCGCTTTAAACTTCCATTCCGAACGGGGTTTCTCGTTACTTTTCCTCTGCTAAGAATATATTTCACTAGTGAATTCGATTTAGGTTAATCCATTTTGTTATTTCAGTTGTTATGGTTCTAAGTTCTTAAGCAGCGTTTATATTTAGGTTCACTAGTTCAATCTTTACGTTACTTTAAAAACATAAACTATTTATCTTCGTTGTCAAAGAATTAAGTAAAAGGAATTTTTGCAGAAAAATTATTCTTGCGTGCTTTCCATTCCAATCCCCTCTTTCCTCCATATTTTAGAACAGGCGTACGTAATTTTAGATATATTACGTATCTAAGATTGGAGTAAGATTACTCTCAAAGCTAAAATGGCAAACAAACAATATCAACAGTTAAAATTGCATTATTATCCTTACAATATTACAGAACATGTAATAAATAATAATACGACCACACATCTGAACCGCTCAATTTAAAAACATATGTTTATATATTTCCGGCTTTCAGCAAACTATTTGGGAGATTCGTCTACTCACGAAATCGCTGCGTTGCTTGAAAGTATATTTTAGCTAACTGATTTGATGAAATGTGTTAGTATAATTTGTTTGCACCTCAGTCTCCAACCTCGGCCCACCCTCTGCTTCGAGTTGCA
>JAGFPH010009928.1:19476-40181 GCA_018207615.1 Philaenus spumarius | reverse complement strand
CTATTGCTTTAAACTGCTAAGGATATAATAACACATCTTTCTTTTATCATCTTTTTTTTTTTTTTTTGTGAACTTAACTATAAGCATTGTTTGACATCAAAAGAAACTTTTACATTTATTATCTGGGAAAACTGTAAAAGTTGCCTGTATTTCAATTTACAAAAAAAATTGCTATTAACTTGTATATTTAAACTTTTAAAAATGTTTGCATATGCAATTGTGTTTTGTAAATTTATTTTTCAATTGATGTGCACAGATATCACACAGCACTAAAACTTAAGAAATCTATAAACTTGTGTGTTAAGCGGCTATCAACACACTATTGCAGAGCCCTTTCAAGAGAGCCGTACATTGATTTTCGCTGGAAAGCTGTTTTTACACTACAGAGGAATTGTTTACTACATTTCAATATTGAAGGTTTATTGGTGTATTTTACCTCTTGTCTCAATTAATATTTTAATATTACTTGTGTTTAGTTGATAAATCCTGTAGCACAGAGTAGACATAATAGACTGTGTTTTCTTTAAAATAATTGTACTTATTGATATTTTAAATTATCTTATATACTTTATTCTTACCCTAATTTAACTCTAATATATGTAATCTTAATCCATGGCATTGATCGATTGTTTCTATAAAACGTATGTTATGGTCAAATAATCGACTCAATATTTTAGTAAGAAAGCCAATTTTTGTGTTCAGTGCGATTGCTTGAGGCAACCTAGATTTTTCAACTCCACGCCTTCGCGATTTTGCCTTCAAATCAACTGAAACACAACCCTAACTTAAAAGTTTCTAAAACAGAAAGCACAACAGACACAATGGGCTACTGTTTTCGCTAAGTGTTATTTTGTAAAATAACTAATTATAAACTCAGCTCGTTTACAAATATAATACGCTCAAACATTGACGTTTCTGACCATTATTTATTGCTCAACATATATGACTAAGAGGAAGAAATTATTTTACATGTTTTTACTATACTGAATGTCAAACTCTATCTTCCCAAGGGCATTTACTTTATTATACCAATAACGAACATGCTTCAATGGATTGTGTTAATTACAGTTATTACGATGTAATTACCTCTAAGAGTATCATGACGACGAAGTTGGTATTTCCACCCAATAACATTCAAACAGGTCCATTTTCCACTGTATTACTCATAATTAATAAAGAAAAACGCAGAGAAAATCATACGGCATGAATGAGCTACATTGGTTTTTATGAAAGATAAACGAAAACATAGAGCTGTATAACACGTCTGTATACACGTCTGTATGTATAGACTTCTGAATGTATACGATCAGAACAGAAGTTATATAACAAAGTATTACTGTTTGGTACTGAGTAATTGCACTACGCTTTATTCTGTTAAACTTTTTCTGAACTAAATGTTAAGTTTGTATCATAATTCATTTTATTTCAAGACTTATTTTTAAAACAGCTACAGTCAACATATTTACAGGATGTCACACACCACTTATGCAGTACGAAAACGAACCAACGAATCCGTTTAGACATTTTTTCAACTAAAACTCCACGTTTAATGAATATATGTAAATATTTTGAAAATACAGTGTGGGGTATTGTTGGGTACGGGAAACCCAATTTTGACAGTTAAAGAGTCATAGCACGTTAGAATAACGTTTTAGGGTCAAACTTTTAAAAATACAGTGTGGGGTATTGTTTTATATGTTTTTGGGTACGGGATACCCGATTTTGACAGTTATTAAAAAAAGTATCAAAAAAGTGTTCCAACTTTTCACCTTGTTTTCAAATGTAAACATAGATGTTTGCTTCATTTTAAAGGTCTCTTAAAAGTATACATTTTGTGAAAAACAAATCTGGTCCCTGTTTCAAGATGGAATCCATAAACGGAAAATCTGCTTGAAAATGTGTATAGATCTGCTATCGCTAAACGCAAAATAATTTCAGAAATTGGTAATGACAGACCGTTTCAAACTATGTTCAACTTGGGCACCTTTCCACAAGTTTAAAACATCCAACATGAAATATTATATATATGCTATGATATTTCTACTCTTTATAAGGTTTTCATATTTTACATTTTTCATACAGATTATCTTCTTAACTTAACAAGTGGAATTTCCGACCTTTTTTATAGCATATATATATAAAATATAAATTTATCGTATAGTAAAATATCATTATATTGTAATTTAAATACCTCTGTTAAATCAAAATGTAAATAACATCTGCACACAAGATATTTAAAATTAATATTTTAATTAAATTACATTAATTTAAAACAAATCCGAAATTTAGTAAAATATATATTTTAGTTATTTAATAATCTTTTATCTAAAGTTAGGCAAACATTTTTTTTAAAGCTGGAGTTTAATTAATTACGATATTAATATAATATCCGGGTAAAAACAGATCTAAAGAAGTACATGGCGAAAATAGTATATGTTTTGTCCAGGTAAATATAAAATATGTATTTGAATATGCAATCCACAAAAAAAAATACATGGGCCTATTCATAAAGATAAATATAAACTATTTTTTTAAACTTGCAAAGTTGTGTGGAAGTTATTTCGTTATGCCTTACAAATATGCAATGTAATTGTGAAATAATCTGTTTTAGTTTTATTTGAGTTCATAAAATAGTTTTCTATTCAACTACTAAAATAATAGTTTCCAAAACTAAATAAATTGTTAAAACTAAACAATCTGAAAGAATTACGCTAAACTTAACAATAGCCTATCACGTTACATTGTTACCATGCGATGGTGGTGTAGTGGTCAGCATAGTTGCCTTCCAAACAGTTGATCCGGGTTCGATTCCCGGTCCACACTTATCTATTTTAAAGTTTACTGATCACATTTTATTTGATCACTCGTATTAAGACGCTTTTCCTGACATCTCAAACATGAATTAAGTAGTTTTGAAGTTTCCTGGTTTGAAAAATTATTGGAAGGCCATTATATTGATGCAGTTTACTTGAAATTAAATTTGTAATCATAAATTAGTAAGACTAACAGTAAAGAAATATTTATTAGTAAGAAAACAAATTATAAAATATACAAAATAATTAATTATTTAAACTCTTGAAAAAATTATGAACCCTGTAAAACTTGTTTATATGATTTTAACAAATTAATAAAGGTACATATAAGTACTGAAGCAAATCACAATAAAATGCATTTAGTTATTATGTAAATTCGCTTCAAGTTGTATTTATAGTTGTACATTTTTGGATTGATAATATTATTTTATTTCCTTTTCCTTTTTTTCGTTGCTATTTGATCATTGTTTATTTAATCTAAAAGTTGTTTCTAGTTGTATGCCCACTGTTCTACTTCCTATTTTTCAATTTTAATTTTGATAAATATTTCACCAAGTTATTTAAAATTCCTTGTGTTCCGTATCTATTCATAGGTTATAGTGCTACTTTTGTAAATAATTGAATCGACTTGCAAAGAAGTTGGGTAATCTTATATTACTGGTTCCATCATACAGGGTTCATGATATCTCAAATTATCTTCTTTTAGATTTTTGAGTATTTATTATGTTTATTTATTTATATTTTGTCTGACAATATTAGCCAACTCTTTGTTAGGCTTTAAACTTCCTAATACAATATATGACATAAGTCTACTGATAAATGTGAGTGTGTTAATTTCAAGATAATTTACCGAAATATTTTTTAAAATTCTCTCTTAAACTAAGTTATTTGCCATCCAACATGTTTATCCAACCAGTTCAGAGTTAACAATATCTTTATAGAACTCATCATTTCTTCAAGTAAATTTTTAATATTTGAGAATATTTATTTCGGTGTTATCATTCACTACTATAAATTGGATTTATTTTGATTTTTGTGTAATATATATAGCCTAAGATCATCAATAGAAAATTTATATGAGATTAATGGACGATAAAATTAAAATCCTGTAAGAATGGAGCATAATATTTAACCATAAGAACTTGAACACTAGCGATTCATGTTGCATTGTTATCGTGCGATGGTGGTGTAATGGTCAGCATAGTTGCCTTCCAAGCAGTTGATCCGGGTTCGATTCCCGGCCATCGCACTTACTTTTTTTAAATTTAATACATCAATTTGTAAGAAAATGCCTTTATTATAATAAATAAATAATTGTTGAGCTTGACTTGTGAGAAGACATACTTTATAGAATAAACTTAGAACACAAAATCTCACAACTATACGTTTATTAATCAAACGCGTTTCAACGACAAAGTCACCATCTTCAGTGATGCACTAGCTACAATAGTCAAACTGTATACCGTACTCAAATAGTTATAGTTATACTATATACTCAAATAGTTATATTTATACTATATACTCAAATAGTTATAGTTATATTATTTACTCAAATAGTTATAGTTATACTATATAATCAAATAGTTATAGTTTTACTATATACTCAAATAGTTATAATTATACTATATACTTAAATAGTTCTAGTTTGACTATTGTAGCTCGTGCATCACTGAAGATGGCGACTTTGTCGTTGAAACGCGTTTGATTAAATAAACGTATTAGTTGTTAGATTTTGTGTTCTAAGTTTATTTTATAAACTTAATCATAATCTCAAAAATATATAAAATTGTTTTAAAGTTTCTTTTTAAAATCTTATTTAACTAAAGTACTCAAGAGCTGAAATACTACAGTTTTTTTATAATTTTTACTGCAAGAAAACAATATTGATTTTTATTAAATTGTTTGCAATTCAATTTTTCATAAAGCTTTGTGAACCGGGCGATTTTAAACTTAATCAATAAAATTGATTTATAAAAGTATAATAATAGATTATTGTTAAGGTATAAGATATTGGCTAAGGTACCTGCAACAAACTAAACAAAATATATATGCAAATTGAGTTTTGTTAAATACCTCAATTTTAAGTACATGTACAGTATTACAAATCTGCAACAAGTGTAAAACTATGGTGCAACAAAGTAAAGTTGGCATCTCACGGAGAAGCCTAGTTTGCCTTTTAAATTTAATAAAATGGGAAAGTATTTAAAATTGAGTAATAACAGTTATTATTAAGAAAGACAAATTTCTTCTTTTTTAATATTAGTAGAATTTAATAGTGTCCAATTAAATTTGAGTCCGTTTTATATTCTTGCATTGTTTATTATTTTCAAAATACATACACCATTTCGTACTTGATGCATAAATGTGAACTCTTTTATGACATTAATAATTCGCTTCCGACTAAAAACATACCAGAACCAGGGGCCTACTTCACAAAGTTACAAGTTACATGTAAATTTTACTTTCTCACTATACTATAGTATAGAGAAAGTATAGTGATCGCAAAAAAATCGATGTTGAGATTTTTGTGAAAATATCCGTTTTGGGACCCTCTGAGTCCAAAAAATTTTTTTTTCAAAATGTCTGTATGTATACAAAGTTAGACAGAAAACTATACGATCGATTTCGAACAAAGTTGCAACAAACAAGTCAATCAGGCCTGTATAGATGCGCGCAAAAGGGTTTTGAAAATTTTTGAAAAACAGCCCCCTTTTTGGCCAAAAAACCTCCAAAAATCAAAAATCAGTTATTATTTTTTTATAAAAAAAACGGCTGTAACGATTTTGATAACATTTGGCTTATTTGTAGCCCTTAGTGTACCCTACCATACGCAAAAAACATCTTTCTAAAAATTCTCGTTTAGCTAATAATAATAATAACTGATTTTTTGCCAAAAGGTGGTTGTTTTTTAAAATTTGTAAAACCTTTTTTCGTGCATCTATACAGGCCTAATTGACATGTTTGGTGCAAATTTGTTCGAAATCGATCGAATAGTTTTATAGTTATAGGAAATAATAATAATATTTATTAGTTACTTTACTACTTTAATGTATCCCCTCTCCTACTTTAATACCATTATGAAGTCACAGTGAATCTGTTTAATAATTTAAATATGTTTGTGACAAAGTATGTGCCAGTTTCTGGTACCGTTTATTTAACAAGTGATGTGAAATCCTGTTCAAGAAAGTATATATTTTCACTTGTAAATCTTAGTGAATTTTACAAGTTACAGGAGTTTGATAGAAGTGCTCTATATATTTATAGAAAGTACAATTTTGAATTTATTCACTGTAAAATGTAAGAGCAAGTTTACAGATTATCAAAGGTAAGTTAAAATGAACAATTACGTGTTTTAGTTTGTCTATTTTGAGATTATTATAGATGAGTTAGACAACCTGTCACATATAACTGAAATAATACAATGTATATAATATAATCATTTAAAGTATTGTATCGCTAAGCTTTAGTTAACAGTACCAGGAGACCGAGCTAAATCTCGATTATAAGCAGGGCAATGATTTCAATAATAAATATTGGATTATTGAGTTTTGAGCTTACCCCTATAACATTAAACAACTAAATAAAGGGTATGTTTATTTAGCAGAAGTATTCGTTGCCATGGTAACTATAAATAGATACAACATTAGGCTTACCTCTAATAAAATACAGTTTAAAAGAAAACAGATGATTATTGTAATGGCATTGAAAACATTTGCATCAGCTGTGCTTCGTTTAAAAGAAAACAGATGATTATTGTAATGACATTGAAAACATTTGCATCAGCTGTGCTTTGTATTGTTTAGAATGGACAAATTTCACTTTTTAATTTAATAAAAAGACGTAGAAAACGAATTTTCCCAGACTGGTGACCATTTCCAATCGATTTCTCGTGGCCAAAAGCCCCATAAAAAATCAAAAATCCTTAGACGGAGATTCCAGATCTATTTAGCAGACAGACAATTATCTCTCGCTTTAAAAGATAAGATAAACTTATTGTATTGAATGTAACAATTACATATAAACGTAACACATTAATTTCTTTTATTATGGCAAAAATAAGATTTTTTTTAAGTTATTGCAATGCCTTAGACCAATAACATTCATTATCAATTTGTTATGTAAAACGTTATGTTAATAGTACACACAATAACGACAGTAGAGTTGTACTAGAATTAATCATTCTCGATCAACACTTACTTTTACTTTAGTGTTGTCAACCTGTAAAACTATACTTTTGTATAACTTGTACCTCAGTGATAAACTCTGAAATTCATAAAATATGTGAATGTTTTTATTCCAATATGAACTTTTTCACATTTTTTAAAGTATACACTTAAAACCTTCTCCATTATAATCCATTCTCTCAAACAAATCACGAACCAGCATCTTAAATATGTCCACTTTCTCCATAGTCTGCAATGCTTAACATATTTGTATAATCTAAAAACCCACTAAAAATATACGCAGTTATAAATAAACCTCTAGTCAACCGCAGTAAAATAATGTTCACTGATTGAGGACTTGAAGCAGAAATGTCAAAAACACAATACAATATTTCAACAAGGTTTTTACTCTCATAGTTACTGAACATTCACTTAAAGAGAGACAAAAGTGAATCTAAAAGTACTAGCTGACTTAAAAAAAGCTCAGTCTCAGGACGATTGATTATTTAAAAAGTAACGGGTAAAACAACTGATTTACCCAGTCTACAAAATTAAAAGTTACTTTTTTAGCTGTCATTATGCTCATAAATAAATTATATTTTCCTGATAAGCTTGAATTTTTCCAGTTCTCAAAGCTACCGTATATAAATAAAAAACCAGAAAGATTTTTACCTTATAAACACTGATTTGTATGATTTAATATAAATCGTTATTATTTTTCTGGCAAACAAATAATTACAAAAGTTTAAATTCTTGTGCACAATGTTTCAATAATTTATTAAATATGAAATCAAAACAATTTAATGCATTTTTTAAATAAAGAAAAAGACATTTTATTATGAATGTACTGAACTTTTAAAAAAAATTAAGTGCGATGGCCGGGAATCGAACCCGGATCAACTGCTTGGAAGGCAACTATGCTGACCATTACACCACCATCGCACGATAACAATGCAACATGAATCGGTAGTGTTCAGGTACGTATGCTTATATTATGCTTCATTTTTACAGTATTTTAGTTGTATCGTCCAGGAATCTCATACTTATTTATTGATGATCTTAGGCTATAGGCTATATATTACACAAATATTAAAACAATACACAATTTATAATAGTAAATGTTTACTTTTAAATAAATATTCTCAAATATTTAAACTTAAAGTACTTGAAGAAATTATAAAGATATTGTTAACTCTGAACTGGTTGGAAGGCAAATTTGCGTACCATTACACCAAATGAACAATCAGCGTGCTGAAAACAACTTTCTGAAATATAGTTAGAGGATAAATTCATTATCTTGGAATTGATTGATACAAGCACATTTTGCAGTAGACAACTGCAGATGTATGAAGGTTAAAGCCTAAACAAAACATAGACAAAAATATATTAAGACAAAATCGTTATATTAATAAGTAAACATCGAAAACTGAGGGTACTTTTTTAGTATTTATTGCAGAAGGAGGGGAAGAAACGTGAATCATTCGAAAGGCACTGTGTCATAGATGTGCAGAAACAAAACCTTGTGTTTGTTGTAATTGCCGTAAAAAGAATTGAAATAAAATAAACTAGCCTAACCTAAAATTGTGTGGTTAGGATGATTGTCAGATTTAGCTGTTTCATCTGTTATTTTAGAAAGTCCTAGTGTGTGCTAAGGCCATTATGTGTATATATTGCCGTTAATAAGACAATTAAAATAAAATAAATTAGGTATATCCTAAAATTGTGTTGCTAACCTAGTTATCCGAATCACCTGCTTTATAAGTTATTTTACTTAGTTGGTTCCTATAGCAATGAATACAAAAATGAGTTTTTGTAAGTCAAGTCATGTCTTAATAATTTTCATTCACCCATGATTTTCCATAAAAAACACTTCAACAAATTAAATGAAAACATTTTAATAACGTTCATGGTTGTATGAGCTAGGATCCCATTACCTTCTCTGCAAAGTTGTAGCTTTTTGCCATTAAAGCAGGTAAAATAAAATAACCATATACACATGATTTTTGTGCACTTCTATGGCACAGTACCTTTCAAATAATATTATTAAGGGGAGTCAGATGGCCCTATGTTACCTATGTTAAATTACCTACGTGTTATGAACCAAAAGAGATAACATCATATTTTAAAAAAACATTATTTTAGAGTATACTTTTCTCTACAATTTAATACAATGATTTCTGAAAATAACTTACAGTAAAATTATTTTAAATTTTTTCATAAACGTCAAAAAAATTTCCAAATTTGAGTCATAAAGTGTCATATAATTTTTTTGCAATCTAAAATTTGTTTAAACCCTTATTTTAAAATATGCATGTTATTATTCCAAACAAACCAACAAAAAAAATATTGAAATATCTCTTATGGTTAACGAGAAAAATGTTCCTTTGTAGAAAAAAATAAGACTTTCGGGAAACGTAGTAACTTTAATACTTTATTTTCAAAGCAATTCGTTTTACCTTAATACCGTTTGTTGCATTGTATTACAAAGAAGCCCATACAAAATGTTATTCTCTACATATTTACATGAAATTGGATTTAAATTAAATGTAAAGACATATACAACATAATAAGATTTTTTTTAAATTTTTTGCCCTATGGGTCAACCGACTCCCCTTAAAAATTCAATTTGCATTCAATTGTAGTATTTTTATTTGAAAACTTTTGTAAGTAAAACATTTTACATTTACTAATATATTAGTAATAATATAAGTGTAAAAATCATATCAAGTAGAATTTGACCTATCGATGTTTTTAGGTATTTTATATTTTTGAACACAACGATTAAGGACATTTAGCTAATGACGACCGAGTATATATTATACTACTCATTATTTGCAGTGGTGCACCTGGAAAATCGTGATATTGAAGTGGTACACCTTATCCACTCATTGTTAGTGGGATTAAAACTATTGGCAATCTCAGATAGTAAATGTGTCAGAAGATCTTTGATTTTAAAACTCATTGTTTGTTATCATTTGGGAAAGTTTTAAGGCACCGAAAAAAGCTGATAAACAACATTGCATTCTGTTTTGCGTTAATCCTCAACGTGCTCTTTTCTTTAGTTTTCCTGTATCACTTGAAGTGTAAACTTGATTTTTTTTGCACGATGGAAGGTAGCCAACTAAGTGTTGAACAGCTATCAAGAGCGATGAGAATGTTAGAAACATTGTAGAGCGTAAGAAGTGTGGGTCGGAGGTTTGGTGTAGATGCAATAGTAACTATTAGGGCCAGATTTAGGTAATTACACTAGATTCGTTCACCATACAGGTCTTACGGGAGAATAGACGTGCTACTACCATTACAGGGAACATCACGTTTATTATCATGCGGTTTGCGTCAACTTTCCGAGCGTTGCATGGGAGTTGATGTTTTTTAGTTGGCTATTATCGCTGAAGTCTTCGCAGTTATCATCGCAGTGACGTCATAGGCGACCGATGCTGGGTCACCGTAAATAATCAAAATGGTATAGCCCTGGTACAATGTAGTCAGGTGGAGGCCGACCGCAATCTACAACTGAGAGGCAAGTTCGTTTTTTGGTGGTGAATATTCATCGGAACCCGTTTGTAATGGCAAGAACTCTTCAAACGGGTTACTGAATGCTATTGGCGTGCGAATAAGTACACTCAAACAGCACGTCTTCATTTTGCTGGACTATGTAAGTATTTTAGCCAAGTGCACACTGGAATGGGCCCGAAATTATGCCACTTAAACGATTGAACAATGGAGGGATTTTGGAATATCAGACGGAACCAGAATACGTTTCCACTCTAATGACTACGCGCTAGGCCTTCGCGAAGACATGGGGGAAAAGATTTTTGGAACAAAACGTCTAGTAAGGCCATGATTTCGGTGGAGGCTTGGTCAAAGTTTGAAGGGCAATTTAATTGAACAGGTGGATGTCTCTGGTTGTGTTCAGGAATGAGACTGTGACTATCTGGAATTCGTTCAGGTAGGGCTTTTTTCCTGTAGTTTTACTCAAGAAATTGGTGAACATTTCGTTTATATTATCTACAACGCCTGGCAAAATCGGACCGCAGAGGTAAATTATTTTTTACTGGCAACAACATTGCTCGCATGGACTGGCCTGCTCGGTCCTCAGACTTGAATCCCATACAGTACATGTGGGATTACCTAGAGATACAGATTATAGCTCGGGAAATTGACTTACAACTTTCAAGAGCTAGTGCAGGCCATTATCGAAGAATGAGAAAACAGATGACGTCATTGCAACGTTAATGAGAGCTGCCAAGGAGATTTGAAACTGTTATTCAGGGCAATTGAGCTCCTACACGACATTAATAAACTCACGAAGTTGAAATTGAGAGCTATTTTGACTGATTTTGAATTAAAATGTCAGAAGTTGTGAAATTAGTTTTCTGTAATTTAAAACAAAAATAAAGTTTTTTGTAATTTGTGTTTAAATTAAATTTTAACATTATTCTTTCCCTAATTTATTGCCCACAATATGTAGGAAGGTAGGATGTTTACTGAGTATGTAAGGAAACAATATTACGATTTTTGCAGGTGTACCAAATGTTGAGTAGTATATATGAAAAATATAATGTATACTGAAGTTTTGAATCTTTAAATGCACTTCATAATTATTTACTGTTTTCAAATAAAATAATTATTTATCTTTATTAGATTGTTATACAGTATTTTTCTACTGTTTAATAGTCGAATTATTTACTATTAAAGAAATGGTAAATGTGTCATTTAGCTTATTAAATGTGTCATTAATTCTCTCAAGCTTCCTCTTTGCCTTTTCCCACTCTTTCCTCATAACGTTCAGATAATAATTCAACATTTGCATACAAATAAATTCCAATTGATTATTTAAGAAAAAAAGTTAAATATCGTAACTTAGAAACAAAATTAGTCTAATTTCGATCTCATATGATACTAGTAAAAATAAATATACAACAATCAAATGAATAAAATGATCAAAAATGGCAATTTGAGATATAACCATCAATCACGTATGATAGCACTCATAAAGACATATAGGATAGGCAAATAAATAAATTAGTCGAATAAACTAAAAAATAATAATAATTGAATCACCAAAACTTCATCTTAATAAGCATACAAAAGTTTTTACAAAATAATTTAATAGATTTTTCTTTGATTTGCTTCAGTACTTAATATTGTGTCCCTGAGTATATTAAAATTATTTAAATGAGTTTTTTTAGGGATATCGTTTTTTAAAAGTTTTAAATAAACCATTATTTTGTAATTTGTAGATTTTATAATTTTTTATCCTACTAATAACTAATTATTTTACTATTTAATTAGTCTTACTAATTTATGATTACAAAGTTAACTTCAAATTAACTCCATCCGAACAGGCTTTCAAAAATGTGTTAACAAGGAAACTACAAAACAACTTTATTCATGTATAAATGTCAGCGAAAGCGATATAAATAAAAATGTAATTTCAAGTCAATATCTTATGTGTATCAAACACTTTTAAAAAGTAAGTGCGATGGCCGGGAATCGAACCCGGATCAACTGCTTGGAAGGCAACTATGCTGACCATTACACCACCATCGCACGGCAACAATGAAACGTGAAAATGTATTGTTAATTTTACCACCATTCTTACAGTTTGTTCAGTTTTAACAATTATTATTTATTTGGTTAGATTAACAGTTATGAAAACTATTATTTTAATAATATGATAATTATGAGATGTGATCTTATTTATCAAAATGGCACAATTAAAATACTGTTTGCTTGTTTCGGATATACGCTTAAAACTATAAATTATTAAGAGTTGAATGACAAAATATTTAAAGTTTCCTGTTATTTACATGTAACTAATATGTATAATTTGTAAACACACGAGTAAATAAATTAAGCCTATATAACATTACAACTCCTCGTTAGGCTTTATTAATCAACATGGAATAGTCACGTGTTCTTTGATCTACTCTTTTGCATTTTGAACAGCAGGATTCAACGCTACCAACATTATTTATTTAAACCTATATGACTAGGTGATTATTAGTAAACCATGTTTAAAAAGTATACATTTTAATTATATGTAATTTTAAAAAGTAATTAACGATTTGATATTCGAGTCAAAATATATCTTTGTAACATAAAAACTCGAAATTGTAAGGAAACCAGTCCAGAAAGTTTTCTTATCAACTCTTGTTAAACTTTGATTCCAAGCGCTTTAGAAATTTAAAACAAACTTTTAGATTATTTAGATTTTAAAGTTTTCAAAATAATGGAATTCACTTAGAATCCTAAACATTTTATAGATGCATATACTGGTGATGGTTGACAAATGTACTCAATTAAATGCGATTCAGGAGCAGAAAACTCTAAAAGACAAAGCTTGTTTGAGTATGATCGAAGTCAGTAAGCTACTTAAAATTGTGGACATGCTGAACAAGTGAATGTGTTAAGTAAATATCCAACTTTCTACAAAACTTGAGTTTACCATTAAGATTTCTCAAAAAAAAAACCCTGAAAAAACATAAAGAAGTTCGAGATTTTATCACTTAAGATTTGATAAATCTTTAGGATTCTTTGAAGAGCGTAGTTTGAGTCCGAAATATTGCAAGGAAATGTAAAAACATAGGATTTTACTAAACTTGAAACAGCTGTTGTAGCGTTCAAACCAGATAAGATCTGTTCTATCATGTCTGTCCTGAACTCATTATGTATGCTCTGGTTGGTTGGTTTTACTTCTGACCAGAACAGTGTATCATTTTCCCAGTACTCTTGTGATCATGAGTGAGAATAATATGTTTCATAGTTTAATGAGAGTTTGGATAGTTAGGAGAAGCGTAATTTTATATCTCGGAGTGAATTTCGTGAATATTTGAATGAACTGAAGGAGTCTAAGGCATTCGTTGAATATTCACTACAGGCGTTTAAAAAAGTATAGCATCTTGACCGTTGGAAATGAGAAAAAGATTATGGCATTAATCCCATGTGAAAAGAACAACGTTCTTCATTACGAGTACTATGGAGAACACGAAGGCGTACCAGGACTTGAATGGGGTGACTCCAAGAATGTAACTACTGAATTATTCTCATTTATCTGAGATTGTTAGAACCGTTTCAGAAAAATAAAAAGGTTATGAAGAATAAAAACCACAATTATACAAAGTGAAATTAAATCTCGTGCTCAAGTCGATCTCATTGATATGCAATCCAATCATTACAATAATTTCAAGTTCATATTCATCTATCAATACCATCAAACAAAGTGTGTTACTATTAGGGCTTTACGTACTAATATATCATAAAGGTTGCATTTCACCTTCTTGATGTTTTTAACACTTTTTCGTGCCCCTGAATTTCGAATTCTGCAACTATCTAACAACAAGTTTGTACAACATTTTTAATTTTCCTTGACTTTGCCTTTGTTTTTGGAACAAATAAGCCTTAGTTAATATTCGCATATTCGCTTCGAAAATTGAACCCGCCACCGGCTCCTCGATCAGCGACAAGAAGCTTTAAGAAGATGACGTCCGAGCCATCAAAAAGTGATAACTTACTTTACCAACGACTACTAGCAAGTGTTGAGATTTACCCAAATGAATTGGAAAAGTTCTAATCTTTTTAAATTCAATTCTTTCTAACTTTTACCAAGACTCCGTGACAACAGTAAGATCTGCGATTTGAGAGTTAATTCCGAACTTATACTAAAGCCGCTAGAATATCTTAAGATCTACTGGTCAAACTCAGGATCTACCACACGTAGGACTTTTACTGCAAAAAGTACATACATTTAAATACCCTTCAGAATACGCCCGTTCATACCAGTTACCAACTTTTCTGAGAATGTTTTCTCTCTCGCTCTCCCTCCCCTCCCAATCTCTCTTTGTTTCTCATCTACAACGTATGAACAATCAGGATCAAGAAATTAGGCTTTCAGTAACATCGTCATCAACCATTTCGCTCAGAAAAGAAAACATAAGAAAGAGAGGAAATCAATGTTACAAAAGAGTTCACATGAATTTTCGATTTGTATTATTTGAGAATATATTGCTCTGTATTTGGTATTGTTGGCCAGTTATGAATCAGTTTTTAAAAGAAGTTATAAAATATAAAGCGTGGCAGAATTGTTAAAGGTATTAATATTTTTGAATTCTTCTTTTAATTAGTTCATCACTAGCAAACCAAAAACACACCTTATAACTGATTATATTTGTATAATTCTGGTAAAAAGTGCAGGAACTGAGGTGCCAAGGCCTCCCGTTTTCATAGGCCTAGTAATACTCAAATTATTGAAACCTAGAGTGCTTTTAGTAGTTGTAGTTTTTTCTAGAGGATTTCATAAAATTATTATTGACAAATGAATAAAACAGAATGAATTTGAATAAGAAATGCAATAACTTATTGTGCCTAGTAGTTAATAGCTGCTTCAAATAAGCAAACTAAAAGAAGTATTAAAGTGACTTCAGTCACTCAATGCTTTTATATCTTGTTCCATATTAGCTATTCTCAAAGCAAACAGGAATATGTTCATGAATGAAACAGCTGACTCAACAATATCGTGACCCCACAACACGAGTTGATACTTTTTGTATTGAAACACTTTATTGATGGTTACGCCTTGTCAGCTTGACAGCATGTACTTGACCTTGACATTTGAGTGACAAAGAGAGAAATATTATAAATGAAGCAATCTCAGGTGATGTTACAATAAGACATGAATTCTAAAGTGCAGCTTTATGTGAACATGCGAAATGACTCACTATGCTATTAAGAGTTGATAGCCATATTTTATGCACATAAATATGTTTTACGACTTACGCAAATACTTGAGTTTCCTCAGAAAACCATTGGTGCATAGAACATATTTAAACACATTAATAATGTTAATTTGTTTGCACTTGTAAGAAGGAGTTTGTGGACGACAATTTTATGAAATCTGCAATTGATTAATGTATTCAAAAATAAAGAAATCTTACAAACTTTAAGAATCCTTTTTACGTTATGTTTTCTTTTTCAATAACCTCAATTCAGAAATGGTCTATTATATTATACTCACTTAATTTCACCTAACCTAAGCGTCTTGAGTAAGCACGATGCAAGAAAATTACTAAGGCCGGCCATACACGTAGAGGTGTACCGCAGAGGTTTACCTCTATTGTCCGTTTCAAGAGGTAAACCTCTGCTGTTCGACTCTGGGGAATACCTCTGCGGCACAACTCTACGAGTATGGCCGGCCTATATAGCCTATACAAACGGGAAGTGGTGTTGATAATATACCAATTCAATGGGAAACGATGGAAGAAACTGTTAAACTCTAGACGTGGAAAATGGAGTTTCATTGAAATATACTACTTGCTGGCCATATCGAACAAATGTTTCATGAATGTTTCCAAAACTATTGCATAAGAAGGAAATGTAAGTAAGAAAAACTGCGAAACAGATATGCATACAAAGGTGAATGAAAAACAAAAGTGCGTGCCAGGCTATATTATTTTGAAAAGTTTTATTATATGGAGAGCTGTCGTCCACTAAAAGTTGAGTACGATTTTGACAAATTTTTCAAAAAACGTAACTTGAACAAACAAGTTTTATTTTGAACCGTACAACTTATAATGTGTGTAAATTAGAAAGTAATCATTTTACTGGCAATAGTCACCGACTACTTAGTACAATAGCTGAATCATCAACTCTACAACTGGGTTGACTCCTCCTCTTCCTTTGGTTCCTTTTAACACATTGTTAACCTGGTAGTTTTGCATTTCCGGTCAGAAGCCTTCTTATGTCAATGTAGAATGGTAAAGGAAATTACATCACTTAGAATCAAACATAGCAATAATTTCCTAACTGGTTCCTCACACCATGTGTTCAATACGCACTTTTACATTTATAAAACCATACACATAACATATATCGTATAACCAATGATAAAGGTTAATGTTTTAACTATTTGGTAACTACAATACATTTTCTTGCTGTTATTTGTTTTGTCTCGTCGGCAGAAGTACAATATCATTGAAATTGTATTTAAAAATTTATTTAGCCCACTAATTGAGGACATTTTAAACAAACCTAAAGTAAACAAAGTGTTTTTTTTTTTTTTATATAGTTGAATTGATTATCTTAACTCCTTGAAATCAACTACGGATAATGGGCGAATGGAAGGTGTTTAGTTTTCGTTAGTTTAAAGATTTAAATTATTTTAATTTTGATCGAAACGCCAAATATATAAAACTCATTTGCAATTCAAAATCAGTAAAATACCAATATTGATTAAAATTGATTAAACGAATTGCTATGTTAGGTGTTTTCTAGAATAAATTCATAATTAAACCAATGCATATTTTTAAATTTGTGCTAGTCCATAATATAATTTATCAAACCTTCGCGAAGACCAACCACTAACTTATTTGTAAAACTTTACGAGACGAAAAACGATTTAGTTATTTTAAAATTACTTTAAGTTAAGTAATTTTAAGAACAGTTTAATAAATAATTGAGTTTACATTGATAGAAAATGTATGGTCAAATAGGGTATTTTAAAGAAAGTTGGCTATATAAACTTGTAATGGAACAAATTAACAGATAAGGACCATTGAAGATACAAATATAATCTAATAATCAACGTGCAAAATAAGTTCAATTAATTTTGCTCCACATGAACGTAATTGTTCTATAATTTGCATAGATAAACACGATTCACCTCGTATAACAATGACATAACCATCACCTTCAATAATTATATGCAGGAATATCTTCCGTGGGAAAAATATCTTGGCAAGTGTTCATTCAGAGTGATTTAATTTCTTGTTGTAATAGAATAAAATATAGTTTACTCGTAGGCCTACTCTCGGCTCGTAAAGTTCGACGACAGGTTTTAATTCTCGGGTGCTACTGGTGTGAGAAAACTGTATTGTTTATTTACTTGTGAGAGTTACGTCACTTTCATTTCGAATAATGTTGAAACCATTGTGTTTGTTTTTCACATCGGTAAGTAATTGTTGAGGAAAGTAATGTGCAATGTTGCTGAAGTAATGTGCAATTGCATAACTAGAGTTGCAGGTTAATATTTCTAATAATATAGTGAGTGAATAACAGTTAGTATTTTAAGATCATCTAAAGGAATCGTGTTTAACAAAACAACTCGTTTGAATCGGCTTCACATAAATATGATGTATTTCATCCATAGACCTATGTAAAATGTTATCATTTCAACTACAATATGGTTTCCAAAACGTACAGCTTCACAAAAACTAAATTAAAATCTGTCAGAATTTTATTTTAATCAAAACTGTGCTTTTTGAAAAATTTACAATACATACAAACAAATATTACATATAGCAGAATGTTTTAAAATTCCTACTTACGCTTTCAATTTGATTAAATAAAAATGAACCATTTTGTGTAAATTCATTTATTTTAAATGTGTTATATGTCATTAATATATTTTAGTTTTGCATATCCAAAATCTACTATCTTATGACACACAAGTTTTTAAAAATGTCTATCATACGTTTTATTCTAGACGAAATTCTAGTAAATCTGAAATCGGAAATTGGTTGTTTTGATGTTAGTCTAAAACGATGGGAATGGAATTGAATGTTATAATTACCTATCCTCACTGTATAATATTGTTATAAGACCATCGGTCACTCACCTGAGTTACTGTCGTATAAACATAATTTATTTTATTATTTTCAAGAAATACGTAAAACAAGTTTTATATAGTTTCTCCCCTCTCGAACATTGTTGTGGTCGAATAGAGATGGAACCACTATTAGTGTAGAAGTAACAATAACAAAGTAACTAATTTAATATAGCAGGCACAGGATGCTCCGCGTATAAGTTTTGTCTGCAAATCAGCTTATTTGAAAACAGGAATAATCTACTATTACACGTACAACCAAACAATCAAATTTTTTAGTTTATTAATTTTTCTAAACGAGTTTGCCTAGCGCATCCAGATTTAAAAATATTAAAATGAAAAATACGATAGATTATTGATTCAAATAGCAATTCTAAACTAAAACGAGTTGATTTTCCTTCTCAAAATCGGCAATAGCAATTCCATATTGTGAGCTAAAGTATGTTTTTATGTTAACCGCTCAAGTTTTTCGCAAAAAAAGTGTTAGCCTATATGTAGGTCTATATTTGAAAAAAATATGTGTCGATCTACAGGTAGTTCTGATGATAAAAAAGTCAATATATAGGCTAAGATTAGGTAACAATTGCCAACTTCGATTTGCTATTCCTTTTCCGCGTATAATAGGAGAGAGTTGCCTATTTCGTACAACTTTTAATATTTGATATTTTCTACAAAAAGTAATCACAATAATTTGACCATATTTTGTCAAAGTACCAAGAGATTAGTTATAAATGTAACCTCAATTTTTCAGTTTGAAAAATACATAATTTATAAATATATATATACGTTTTAATAGAACTCTGCAAACGGTACGAATTAGGAAACCGGTTTCCTAAATCGTACTGGTGGTTTTAAAAATCATACCAGATACGTAATAAGGGAAAACATTCAACAATAACTTGTATGAAAGAACAACATTTTATTTACAGTCAATTTAAATAATATAAATTATTGCAGGTAGTTTACAAATGTGTGAACATTTTGTAAATTGCCTACAATTATTTGTATTATTAAAATATAATGATACAGATTAATAATAAACCAGATTTGAACATACAGTTACAGATCTGTGTTAGAATTTATATAAATTGTGATTGAAGACATTACAATTTATACAATTTACCTACTTGCAATCAGAACAAAAATATTGTTTTTTCCTTGGTTTAACCCCAGTAAAAAAACTCACTTTAAACAATGAATCATGTTTTCCTCAGATTTTTCTTCACACAATTTACAGTACCAATTATCGGCTTCTTTAGTTAGTTTTTGCCTTTTTGGTGTTGAAACACTGTTATCACATAGACTTAATAATGCTCTTTTAGCTTTTCTTTAGTCTTTTCTTCCTGATCTCTTTTCTTCTCTTATCATTCCATCAGCTGTGCCTTGTAAGGACTGTTTGAGTACTACAGCTTTTGTTGCTCCTCTTTGTTGTTTTTTAGTATTTTTAAATTTTGGGATTGGAGTTATTTCTAAAATAGATAAAGCCAAATTACAAGTTTAGGGTTAAAATTTGAAGTGCCGGATGAAATTTCACAAATATGTATTTTAGTTTTCTGGGGAAAGTGTTGACAAAACTGCAGGGTTTTCTGCTGCTGCAGGGTACTCGGCTTTATTTGTAAGCCATATCCCGGTGGTTTTAAATCCTTTAATGGCATTAGCTATTGTAGCTGTTTTACAATAGACGCTTCGGCCATCACTGCGATACTTGAAACCGAGTTACTCCTAGTCCAGGATTAGACCTAAGCCAATTTTTAACTGTTTGGCCATAGAAAGACTGCAGAGGACCAAAAAACGTCTTATCCAGAGGTTAAAGGCGGTGCGTAGAGTGAGCTGGCTACTACAAATATCAATTTCATGTGATAATATTATGCTTCTCCCTACTGATTTTATTACTTCATTAGCAATAACATTACGAGATTCTAAATGTCTTTTAAAAGTAGGTTTGAATATGTTATACTGTATGCGGCACTCGTTAAAACCTATATCGCCGTTTCTATAAGCAGCTATTTAATTTTCAACGACATTTCTTCTACTGACCACTTCCATGTACTGGCTTTTAGTATTCATTATGTAAAATAATAGAGCAAAGGCTTCAATAATATGATCACAATGTTAAATTGTAAGAAT
>JAGFPH010009928.1:0-19076 GCA_018207615.1 Philaenus spumarius | reverse complement strand
AGAGCAAAGGCTTCAATAATATGATCACAATGTTAAATTGTAAGAATTTTATCCAACAACACTAAACAACAATAATAAGTTTCCTAAGTTGTACCGGTATGATTTCAGCAACCACAAACTATTACAGGTTAAGTTTACTCTCATCCAAATATAGCTTAAGAATAGTATATTACTATATTCATAATGGCTTATGTAATTTCTTACCTTGCTGTTCAGTATGTCCTTAGAGCGCAATATAAAAATATACAACAAATCACCACTACAACGGGAAGAGTCAGAGAGGTTATTTTTCACCAAGATGGCGGAAATGATGTTTATTTCGAAGTTTAACTGGTAGATTGCAGGTGCTTATAATATTTTACGAAATATTGAAGTGGTACTATTAAGGCATGGTATGATACAGACAACTCTCCCCTATTTTGTTTCCATAATATCATCGGAAAAACTACAGTAGGCCTACCGTATTATATAAAAATTATATACAGTAAATTCTTTAAAGTAAGTAAACAGTTACTTATAAAATGTAAAGTTCTTATTTTATCCAAACCAATATGGTTTTTCTTTTGTTTCTACTTTTTCTAGAATTGGTTATTAAAAAAATTATCAACTAAAGGGGTTTTATTGAATGTCTAAGTGAACTATTTTTTACTAAACAACATCTAGGCCTATCTGGTTATTTGCTTCAAAATAGTTATACTAATGAAAACGTGTAGCAGTGAACACTGTAAGTAAACTGAACGCCATTAGTTAAGATTTAACAAAATATATTATGGACAAAACACAATACTTAAACATATAAATTTATTTATTCAAACCTACTACAAGTTGAATTAATGTAATATGGTACTGCGTATAATTTAACATGGTATCTTTAGCAGAGGAATATTTTCTTGTCAATTTGATGAAACTATGTTCATCTACAGATAAAAGCGGCTTTACCTGACTGAATAACTGGATCACAAACATAGAATCAACGTAGAGCATAAACTACTTTTTTTTTAAATATGAAAATTTGAAAATATATTCTAAAGGGGTCATAGACACATGCTAAGAAAGTGTTTTAATTTTAAAGCGTGCAACTAGTGAAAATTTGTGGATACACTCCCAGGCCTGATTAAACAGCTGGTTCAGATCAAAAGCTTAGCAATACATAAATATTAGTTTGTAATCATTACCATAGCAACCAACTTATCAAATTTAGAATGAGTATTCTTCACAACCAAAAGCTTTTTTTAAAATTTATTAACAAAATAGCAAATTTGGATCAAACAAATTTAGTTTAGGCCTATATTGAACCAAAACATGATTCCAAAAAACATTTACATTTATTACCATAGCAACTAACTTGTCAAATTTAGAATCATTTAATAATTTTTCTTTAAAACCAACGGTTTTTCAGGGCAGATAGAAGCAAACACAAACAAAAATCTACGAAAAATGCTTACTGTATTATGATTTAATCATTTGTTTTACACATCATATTGTTTCTTTTACTTGGCTTTATCAAAATTGGTTTAAAATATTTATTATTGCTTATTTAAATATTAATTGTAAAATTGATGAAACACCCGCCGTAATTCCAATTATTGGGGATGGTGCGTGAATATTTCAATCTCTGTCTTACATATATATATAGGTCACCCTCCCCACCCTACTTAGATCCAAGTGCTTCTGTCCTAATCAATCATCATTTCCGTGAAAATGTCAGAGTATATAACAATCTGTTTGCGTTGGCTTTACTATGAATTAATGCTGGGTTTGAGTGAGCGAAGCGAGTCTATCTATACATAAGCGGCTTTGTCCTGACTGACATAGAATCAATATAAAGCAAAAACTACATAAGATACAAATACAAAAATTTAAAAGTAATACAGTATATTCTTATGGGGTCATAAATTCACACTAAGAAAGAATTTTTCAAAATGTTTATTTTTAAGCGTAAAATTTGTGAAAATGAGGGGTTTATTAGCAGCCCTATAACAGATAAAACCACAGAGTAAGTAATACCTGTGATAAAACACATCAACACATATTTGTTGAATACTTTTGCATCTACAGTATTACCATAGCAACCAACTTAGCAAATTTAGAATCAGTTAATTATTCTTCACAACCAACAGCTTTTTCAGATTAGGTTAACAAAATAAAACCAAACACAAACGAAATGTCAACGAAAAGGCTTACTGCATTTACAATTCAACCATCTGTTGTTACATATTATAAATAAAATATCTTATTTTGATCAAAAGCTTAACTCAATTTAAGGTTAGCCCTATACTGGAACCAACACATATTTCTTGAAACCATTTATATGTATTACTAAAGCAACAAACTTAGGAAATTTAGAATCAGAAAACAACCAACAGCTTTTTATGTTAGATTAATATCTTTCTAATATATAAAAAAAAATCCTGTCACTCTCGCAAAAACTCTGGCCCTACTACGCGTGCGTCATTGTCTAGGTCCCGCCCTACCCCATCCAATTGCCTCTGTCCCTAATCAATCGTGATATCAGTAAAAATATCAAAGTATGCATTAATCTGATTGAATTTATTCAACCACTGCGGGAGTTGGTGAGCGAAGTGAACAGACGGTGGAGCCACGTATTCACCATACAAAAATGGAATTTAACAAACATGGAGAAATAAATACAGAAACATAGGTTAGTTTATGTTAATGTTCTTACGTTTTGAAGGAAGCCATACAGCAATGAACGAAAATAGCAGATTGAACTCAATATCCTTATCACATATATTATTTCTCAAGGCAATTTTTTTGTCGGTATGCCATAACTTCCTTAATACATCATCAAATTACATGAATGAGGCATCATTTTAAAGCTTTCCTTAACCGCTACACCGGAAAAATATACAAAGTACAATTGTACGAAAAAAAAGAAATCCAAAATCCAAAAGTATCAGTGATGTAAGATCAAGTAAGTTGTAGGGATATTTTCCTGACGTTGGCAACACTGATGATAACAACATCCAGCTGGAGAGCTGCCGTTACGCCACTACATTGCTATTTTTAATTAATTGTATATTTAGTATCGTATAGTACACACACTATACGATACTAAATATACGGTGTGTACTTTAATTAAGTGGGATTTAAATAAGTTAGAATGCGAATGCTTCGCACGGGTCAGCTAGTATAGTATAATTCTGTAAGCGAAATTTTAGATTCAAAATTGTGGGAATTTGGTAAATCGGAGGATGATGGGAGGGGTATCAAATTAAAGGTATCGATTCAAGGAACAAGGGAAAAATATAAGTTTTTTCTAAAATTAAAAACCAAGGGGTTTTTGAGGTCCCTGAAAAAATAAAAATCCCCATAAGTAATACATGAGAATTTAAAAACGTCTGCTTCGTTTACATTAAAACATTTGGTATTAAATAAATAAATTAAAAACATAAAACAACTGTTCTGCAGTTTACATTAAAACATTTGGTATTAAATAAATAAATTAAAAACATAAAACAGCTGTTCTGTAAAATAATATGACAGTTATGTAAATTATATTTTTAAATTAAATCTGCTACTTATTAACCTATAAATGATACACGTTGACACACACATAGAAGAGAAATCTTATAAGTGTGATTTTTGGAAGGTTGTATGGCTGTTCTATTAACGTTTCATACATTTATACTAATATTATAAAGAGGTAAAGTTTGTTTTTTTTTTGTTTTTTGTATGTAGGGGGTAATCTCTGGCACTACTGAACCAATTGAAAAAATAGTTTTACTAATAAAAAGCTACACTTTCCCTGAGTAATATATTAGGCTATAATTAATTTTGATAAAAACCTTTTTTATTTCAATATTTGTAAATTTAGTCGGAGAAAAAATTCTTAGGTTAGGCCTAGAATGATAAACCAAAACATGCATTTACATTTATTACCATAGCAACCAACTGAATAAAATAACATAATATAGCTGTTTGTTCCAATATTTCCATTAACAGCTGATTTCAAAATTTGAAGCAATTATTTTTGTATTTCTAGCTTTTAGGTTAGGATTTTAAAGTGTAGACCTGAGCCTTGCTGATTCTTTTAACCATTATTATAACTGCTGTTATCAAATATAAAAAATAATTTGATTTGAACATTTATCATTATTTATCATCTTAGTTTTGAGGTTATTATTAATCGTACAACTTTATTCTAAATAAAACATAACATTTGTTTTTAGAAGGTTCCATTGGGGGTTGGCGTGCGGAGCACGCAGGGGTCTCCCTTAGTTTGTTAAATTAATAATAGAAATAGAGTGAATGAAGCTAGTAATAATGGAGATTAATTTTGTTTTTCGTCTTCTAAAGTTCAAAATAAGTTATTTAGTTTATTAATTACTTTCTATATGCAATACAGGTCTAAACCTATCCATATCAGCACAGAGATAGCCTCGATTATATTCCTTTATTTCGTGCTAAATTTGCTTTAGTATTAAATATGCTTGAATGTAAGCATAGATAGTCCAGGATATAAAGGGTTTGAAAAACAAATAAACATAATATTATAGTTTGGGAAATTGGTATTAATCAGGTGCTTCTGTCGAACATGCTAGAACTACTCAGTAGTGGGGGGGGGGGGGGAACTTGTGCCCCCGTATTCGTTTTTGGATCCCTTTTTGTTTTTTATAAATATCTGAAAAACTTGCAGCTTTTCAAAACGTATTACTCTATGTGCAATTAATGAACATACAGTTCTCTACAAAGCATGTGGTATACATGAAGAGAACGAGAATGGTATTAAAACAATCGCAGTGATTAGAATGCGGGGTTTAAGTTCTACTCCAAACAAAAAGACATAAAACTGGAAAAACATACGTTTTTGGAAATTGGTCTACATATTCGTGGGATGTTCCTATCGGGTATACTAAAAGTACTCAGTGGTGGCAGTTAGGGATTAAGACACTTTCTTTCTTTAAGGAAAATCAATAGGTTATTTAAAACTTTAATTTTATTGTGTATTTCATAAATTGTGTGAATATCTACAAAAATGTGTATGCATTATATGTTTACCTAAGATGTTTGAGTAACGTGAAAACTATCAGTTTCAAAATTCCATATGATGCATAAAATTATATTATGCATAAATTAATTATTATATTATATTATACATAGACTATATATATGTTAGTAAACTTTTGAGTTTCAACTACTAACAATCAAATCTTTTAAACGTTTTTTTAATTGATGCTTACAAATTAATATAGGCCTACGTTTAAGGCTACAAGTAATATTTAAAACTGTATAGAATAAATAGGCCTACATACCTGACAATGTTGTATAAGTACACCAACTTGAGAGCGAATATCTTGATAACTATTACAGCTACATCAAACATGTTTTTGGAAAACCTACTAGTATTTGAGATATTTTTAGAAACCCAAAAAGGGACCTAAAACTAATATGGCGACTAGAGCTCCCCCCCACCTCCTCGACCACTGAGTACTTTAAGTATGTTCAAAAGGAGCATCACATGAACGGGTTGACCATTTTACAAAACTATATGTTTTTACCCCTATTTTAGGCCCTTGTTGATTGGACTAAACCTTTTGTTTTCTACTTAAAATGGAGCTTGCAAATCAGTATTAACAATACAGATTTTATATTTTACATTTGTTTTGATAAATTAACCGACAAAATAAGAAATCATGCTAATTTATATCTTGAATTTATAAGAATTAAAGTAACTGCTGAGAAATCTTAGAAACCTAAAACGCCCCATTATTATCAACATGGCGACCGTTTAAAATGTTTACCGACAAATATCTGGAAACCATCAACTTTACATGAAACGTACACAAAGTTGTATTACATTTTTGTTCAAGGACGAAAGCTATTTATTTATTGTAGCTCAAATATAAATATATTATTGAAAAAATAATAAAAACATTGTTTCTTGGTAATAATAATTCTACAATGCCAATTTGAACATTATGTTTAGTTAATTTTTAGGAATTTTATTCTTATAATATTGTTCTATTAACAATAACCATAATATTGCAAATTAGTCTAATGTATACAATTAACAATAAATTAGGTTTTTAGTTTAAAACTCAGTTTTCCTTTGTCGAACAGGACAAATTAACCCCCCCCCCCCCCCATTTTATTTATCATTAGAAAACAAAAATATTTGGTGTCTTGCAAATATTTCTTTATAAAATTAAAGGGCTTTTAATCTAAATAAATTTTAATTTTAAATTTTCACCATTTTTTAAATAAGCAAAGCAAAGATTTTGTCTTTGAAAGCTTTTGTGACATTTTATTTGAAGTGCCTATAGGAAAATTTCATACAAACTTAGAATCTTATTTTTATAGTCGGTTACACTGTGAACTAAGCGTTTTCGAAGCTAACTCTAAATAAAGTATTTATTTATTTTTAAACTTATAATGAGTTCCCCAAAACTACGCTTGCTTTTGCGTATCAAATGGAATATTATGTAGCGAACTTTCGGTGATAAAACTACCCCCGAAAATTCCATAGTACGCGTCTGTATTGATAAAGCGATAAACAATTAACGTTCAAATAGCATACTAACTGTTTAATCAATTAAAACTTTAATCACTTCGAAAATCTATCGTGAGTGATAAAAAGTCGTTTACAATATTCGGGACTACATTTAAACCAGGACAATATTTTATTCAGGCTAGAGACAATGTTTTCCCATTGCATTAAAGACGTTAGAATTAAACGATATGCTTCCTTCAGGGACGAAATCTTTGTGGTGCCTTCTGGTTCTGCGGTGTTAGCAGGGCCGGTGCAAGGGGTTTTTCTTGAACATGCGAGAGTCATTTTTGGCGCCCCCCTCTATACACAACCCCCCCTATATATGTATATATATTTATATATCTCCTTATTGCAATAACGAATGGGTACATTATCAAATGCATACCAATTGAAATTATTTAATTATATAAAATCAAATTTAAATATAACATTGATCTACAATTTTACCAAAATTACCACCTTTAAACCACCCTTCTTCAGAAGTACTAGAAAAGATCGTGACAATTTTCAAATCGGGCTATAAATAGATGTTATACTGTTGTTATTGACACATAATTATTACTTTATTAATGTTAGAAAGTTAGTATAGAATTTTTCACTGAAACCAAAGGGCGCCGATTTCGAAAGTATGGTGCCCTGTACAATACTGTTGTACGTGTTCCTGATCTTGTCTATCCATAAAGAAGTGCCAAAAAGAAATAGGGCGTTTCCGCGTTTCTTTTAATTACCGAAAAGGGCGGTCGCGTCTTTAAGAGGGCGAATTTTTCACTGAAACCAAAGGGCGCCGATTTCGAAAGGATGGTGCCCTATAGCGGTTATCTGTTTGTCCCTAAAAAAGCTCTAAACAGAAATAGGGACTTTCTTTTAAAACCCGAAAGAATATTTTTTATCTAAAACCGAATATTTTTAGTCTTTAGGCAAACATTTTTCGGTGCAAAAAATATTTTCGGAAAGTTTTGAAGGCGTCTTGGTCTTGAAATTTTTGTTGCCGCGCCGCCGACGCCGGCTTTGCTTGCGAGTTGGCGCCCCATGCGTCAGCATGTTCCGCATGGTCCTTGCGCCGTCCCTGGGTGTTAGTTATTCTTTATGGCTGTATTTACAATGAAGCCAGGGCCTGGAGTGTGAGTCTCAAAATCGAAAAAGGCAGTACAATCAAAATAAGAAAAATGCAAAGAAGTGAGGACATTTTAGAATAAATCCAAATAATTAAGTAGCCCATAGCATAAAATGGCCCGAATCCAATGTGTGGGGTTCAAGGCCTCATGTTTTTTTAAGAGATTCAAATAATTAAATCTGGTCCTTGTTATTCATTTACATTACTTCTATCCAGAATATTATTATTATGAACTAGGGGAGACTCCTGCATGCTCCGCTCGCCAACCCCGTTGGAACATGTTTATAAATGTTATATAATCGTATAACTTGTTGAGCTTACCGTCCAACAGTAATAGTCTATTTCTAGCATCCCCGACGGACGTTTCGGCTATTCAGCCATTTTCAAGTTAGTTACTTTCAATGGTGCCTAATTTGAAAATGGCTGAATAGACCAAACAGCCGTCGTGGACGCTGAAAATAGACTATTCGACGGTAGAGTTATAGGCAGCCCAGTTGGGGAACGCTCTACTACTCATTCCGCCAGCCAACTGCGTACTGTCCTGCATGAAGACATTGTTTCACAACCACTGTCTCTGACTATTCTTATAAAATTGTCTGTTACAATATATCTATTTATTATACATAATTTATATTGAGCCATGAATTCAACAACAATTATATTTACATAGTAGGATTTTAAAACTAGAAACCGACAGATAAGGAATTAGAAATGTTTTTAGTAATGCCGAGTTTGAGTCTAAGTCCGCAAAAGGATAGTAGTTTCCTTCCTGCTGGCACCGCCAACTAGGCTGTCTATTACTCTAAGCTCAACAAGTCATACTTAAAATTAAACTTTGTGTCAAAACAATCAGTAAAGAACTTTGGAGATTTAAGATTTTCAACAAACGAACATTACATTTTTATTTATATAGATAGTATTATTTCTAAAAGTAAAAATAAACATACCGAACACAATTCTCACAAAAATACGCTTATTAGTCAAACGTGTAGAACCTTCTATAGACATAATCATGTTATATTTTCTTATAAAGGTGTAGGATTAATAATAACCCCAAAGCTAAGATGGTAAATAGTCTGAAATGTTCACATCAAATTTTATCGTATATTTTATAACCACCAGTTATAATAAAGGTTAAAAGAACCAGCAAGGTCTACACTTTAAAAAAAAAACCTAACCTAAAAGTTAGAAATACAAATAATAGCTTCAAAGTTTGAAATCAGCTGTTAATGGAAATATTGGAGCAAACAGCTGTTTTATCTGTTATTTTTTTTAATTAGTTGCTATGATAATAAATGTAAATACATTTATTGTTTCATAAAACTAGGCCCAACCTACGATTTTTTCCGACTAAATGTACAAATATTGATGTAAAAAATGTTTTTATCAAAATGAATTATAGTCTATGTAACTCAGGGATAGTATAAGTTTTTATTGGTAAAACTATTTTTTCAATCGATTCATTAGTTCCAGAGATTAACCAATACATACAACAACAAAAAACAAACTAACAGATTTTACTTCTTTTTAATATTAGTATAGATGCTGACTAGTATTTATTTAAAATCAACTACTACGGTGAGTGTAAGGTAAAAATGCTTCATTTGGAATGGAACAAGTTTTTGTTTGTTTAGAAATTTTAATTATTTTAGATTTAAAAAACTTCGCAAAGAACCTTCTTCCAAAATTTATTTTTTTTATTTTACGTTAGGCTATGTTAAAGTTTTAAAATGAAGACAAAATGTCATTTAGTTTCAATTAAGAATATAAAATTACTCATAACAGTTTTATCTCCTAAAATCCACATTGAAATTAAATAAACAATAGCTCCACTAATGTAGTTCTTATTATTAAACTAAATTAATAATATAATTTAACTTATAAAAATAACTTCTGACCAAGTAACAATAACTATAACGATTACTATGGCAATAATTTTGACAGATTATTCCAAACAAGCTTACCAAATATACATAACCAAAACTTCAAAAAAACCAAAATACCGAGCATTCTAAAACATGATAGTAAAATCTATTTCATTGTTGAGTTTATCTTATTTAAATAATTATCTACAAAATGATCTTTATTCTACCTAGCAGTTCACACGATGATCTTACTATAATTAACAAACAGCTTTTAATCGTTTTTAAAAGGCTGTTCTTCTTGACCAAAATAGGAAGACAAATCTATCACGCATCTGCCAAAGTACCGTGTAATTTACAAATCCAAAAATTAGGACATTATTCAGAAATGAAACTGTAATTAACGACCTTGAAGACGGCGTGTGAAATAAATGCTTCAGACATTGTCAGTGTGGGATCTCACTTTCACTAAGCCAGAAGCTATATAGCATACCCTCAAGGAATGAGTATAGCTTGTGCCATGTGGAACTGCGGGCAGGTATGTGCCTATCTGTGTTGTGTTGTGTGATGTGATAGTTTATAAGAACAGGTACCTTGTTCACGAAGGATAGACCGTACAGATCGTTACGATGTTTATAGTAACTGATTTAAGGGATTACGTATGGCATGAAACAAATGTATTTTGCTTGTTTGAAGCAAATTGGCTTGGATTTTTAATATTAACTACTCATCGGTTATTCTTTATTTTGCTTGCATCACTCTCATAATATAATAGTTTAAAACAAAATAATATCGAACAAAAATGTAAAGTTCTACATTGATAGTTTACACTTCATTTGAACTGTTCACTTCATCATTACTTCGATTTATTTAACTATAGATTATTTGAGAAAATTAAAACTGATTAATTAATTTGTCAACTGAATAACTAAACGCAATTCAGACAATATATCTGCACACTTTTAGAACTGTCCTGCGTTCTTGCCTGAGAGCATTTGAAGTGTTATTGCTTAATCAATAGGTTACTTTTTCCACTTCACTCCGAACATGACCAGTTTTCTCATGACACCAAAACATTGTTTACCACATTTCTATCAAAATAAAAAATGTTAATTAAATGCTTTTGTAAGATATTTTCTTTGATTACTTCTTTAGAAATGCACCCACCAAACGTTTATATTTGAATATAAAATGTTTTACAATTATTTTGGAGAATTAATATTATTGACTAGAGGGGTTCGTGAAGTTGAAAAAATCTACAATTTGTATTTTAAAACTAAAATGTTTCGGCTTTTTATAAAATCCAAATAACGAAAACTTTGATCGATTTTAAACATTGTTGTAGGGTGTAAGTGTAAACTTATATTGTTACTTTTTTCACAAAATAACAATAAGAATTCATATTTTGGAAGACGTTATTTTTAACTTAATTTAAGGAAAATAACCTTCTAGTACCAATCATCGCTTGAATATAAAAGTTATAGTATATTATAAAGTGAGAAACTGTGTATGTTTGTGTATTACGGTTTACCTAAAAAAACTATTTATCTGGATTGTATTGAAATAAAAGTATTTATTATTCCCAACCGAGTAATATTGGTTATGCTTCATTGGGCTTTTAAAAATAGGACTCAACAGTGATTAAAAGAGATATGTGGAAAATACTATTTGCATGCATTAAATTGGCTAAACCGCTAAATATAAACCAAAACAGTAAGCAGAAGAAATGTTGGCGATGAAATTCCGTGACAACATTGCAGTTTGCTGTAGTGTTTAATGTTACTATGGCAACATCCGCAGGGTGGATATGCAACCGGCCATTTTATAATTGTATTTGAGGCAGCAAATTCATTTTGAAATTAGAAGTTATTTTGGAATTGAAAATTGCTTAATATGAAAACTATGATTGTAGAAATTTAACTTATACAAAATGAACTAATTTTGGTTCGATTTATTACATATACTAAAAATTAATATAATATATTAAGAGAAAGTTTGTAGAGGTACCAAAAAAAATATACAAAGTTCAATAGTATATTTGTCTGTAGCCATAATACTTTTAATTTTTTTATTTTTTATTAATGATTCCTGATCAAGTTTGAAAATAGTTAGCTTATTTATTTTAGCAATTTTAAAACCGTGTATAACATGTAGTAATGCATAGGTTAGATTAATCTCATATTCATTTTTATTTAATGCTCATAGTAAGTTTCATTTAGGATTTATATTTCAACAAATTTATATTTTTAATCGAAACTGTACATTCACTTATAAGCTTTACATTTAAGGGACAAGACAGTTATAAATTTAGTTCAAAATAAATGCATACTTATTTATTTTCTCTAATCTCCCTCAATGTTATTTTACGCGATTGTATTCAATTTAAAATGAGATAATCCATATTAAAATCTGTTATTACATTTAAGACTAAATGACCTATTACCGATATTAAGAGTACAATAAAGGGGTGTTTATTCCAAAGCTTAGATTGTAATGTATAATCAATCTTTGTACGAAACATCGTGTAGTTTTAGGAACTCAATATCCCTTATTTGCATCGATAACCGTACTCTGAAGCTCATTGTATTCACTGAACCGTTCGCCGACCTTTGCTTAGAGTGAATGAGGAAACTTGGTAATTCTATTTTTTTTTTTTCAAAAATTTATTTGAGTTTTCAAATTATGTCTTTTTTTAGTAGACTAATAACTGCCCCTTTTATGTTTGTTGAGTAAACTTATTTACTATGGACGAATAAAGCAAACGTTCACCATTTCCATTAACATACGGTTATCTGTGTTACTCGAAAACTACAATAAACGAAAATATTGATAAATATGTTAGTGAAATAAATATGAAGACGGAAAGAACTACATTATCTCTAAAAATTCATGTTTGACTTTAAGTGCACTATGCTTGATATAAAGTGTTATACAAATCAATGTTGAAAACAAGGCAATACTTGATTGGTTAAAAATTTAAACGTAAAAATGATTTGCTGTATTATACTTTTAAATTACTATTATTATTATTAAAAAGCCAATGCCCATTTGGAGTATTAAGTGAACATGCTACTTTTTAGAAATTAAGTTTATTTAGTTCACTTTAATATTTTTAAATTATCATTGCGGCAAATATAACATAAATCTACGTATGTGTTTTGAATATTTAACCTGATTGGTATTCGTTAACTTACATAGCTACAAAATTGACATATTCCGTTAAACTGATTTAATTTGATAAACAAATTTAGGAAGCGGGAAGTCCGAGAGGCTAAACATTAGCCCAATCTACCGCAGAGGGAACCTCGTATTGAAGTTACGCAGCTCTGGATTAGTGAACAATTCCAGCAAAAATTTATTGTTTTAAGCACATACTTATTTATTATGTATTTACTTAAATAAAACAAAGTATGACATCTTTGATCATAGGTCATCTTGAGTTTGTGATTTTATTTTTATAATAATAGTATAAATATACAAAAATGATGATAGAAAAATAACGATATAAATAATCGAACCGGTATTATTTAGATCGTATTAATCGCGAAATGTATTTCTGTAAAACAATCATATATTTTAAATACAGCCCATTTATTTAACTTTGAATATGTTAAATACTCCAGAATCCAATTAAGATACTTTTTTACAACTTCAAAACACAAATTTTATTAGTTTAGGTCTTTTTAAGAATTAAAACTACTATTATTTTCATCCATGTTTTTACTTATGCTATACGATTGTAATTTATTAAACCCTCTTTAAATTTTTTTTTATATGCTTTAGAATCGGCTTAAACGTAATCTTGAACCTATCTGTTAATCAATAATTTTGTATGTGATAACTTTACACTAACTTAACAACCTCGAAATTCATATTTTGTATTATTAGCACTATTGACTAAATAGTAGATTTGTTTAGGATTAAAAATTACAATAATTGCTAATCCTGATATTTTATCTTAAAAAACAATAGTAGTTTAAACTGTTATTCGCCGTAAAAAAACCCGAGTTGTTACTTTGATGCCAATCATCCTTAACTGCACAGATGTTCTTCATGAATTAGAATAGTTTTTAACAACAAACGAGCATTCACATCGTGCGATGGTTAGTTTTCCTTCCAAGCAGTTCTGTTAATGTAGTTCGCTTCCGGCCGTCGCATTTCCTTTTTAAATATATTTCGCTTATGTTCGATGAACACAAAAAGGTGTTAGTTTACAATTTCCCTGGTTCTTAGCCATCGAAATTTATTTTAAAAATTTTACGTCTAGACCCACATATATGAAATGTTTTTTCATCTTTTTTCAAAGTATTTTGTAAATAATGTATATATATCATTTCACTTTTCTTTCTTTTATTCTTAGAGAATATTCTTTAAACATTTGTATTCTGTTTTTAGCCCATAATTTACATCAAATTTTATAAATCAATGTTATATAATCATCGAGGTTTTCCTTAAAACATCTTTATGTTTGAAATATAAATTAGGTTTCAATATAAATTATTTTGAACATCTTTGAAGGCAGTCCAAAAGTATTCGCTCCATATTCTTTCGTAATAATCAATGCCATGCCAATTCTATGTATGGGAGTATAAAATGGGTTTAGAAAATAAAATAATGTAAAAGTAAGTTGTTACTGACGGATCGGGCCGTGAGGACATTGATAACGTTTACGCGAGTAACTTAAATGATTGTACATTACATATTATGTAAACTAGGCCTACACGATTGTTTTAACAATTATTACTTACAATATTTCATTACTGTTTGTTTATAATTCTTCTTCATAATTATTGTTCTTTTCCCTTTGATTTGGTCTCGCATGATAACTGAACGACGAAACTGCACGCCTCTACTTAAATCACTAAAAAAGTTTTATTTAAAATACAAATACATCGATAATTCAGGTGTATACCTAAAGAATACGAATATTTTTGTGATACATTTTCTTTATGAGACCACTTTTATAAATGTACAATACTGTATTGATTAATATAGAAAGAAAGTCAACGTATCATTGGCATTGGCCCAAAATTTCTTACTATGCCATGCTTCAATAAGTTTGTGAATCAATATAAGTGTAGAGTTTCAATAAATTTAGACAATTTACTCTTGTAAATTACAAATATTATCAAAAGTACACGTAAAGTACAGTGGAATTTATCGACTAAAATATCAGAGTCAACAAACCTGATCGATATGTATCCATACAGTAATGTACATTATTTTCAATTTGAATCTCAGGTGGAAATATAACTACAAAACGCAGGCAAATTTAGGAATGAATGTATTTTATGTTTTTAATTACATTGTGATATAAAATATGTTTTGTGTAGTTATTTTGATTTCAGAGTGTTTATTTATATTTAATTTGTATTCTAAATGCTTAACTAAGCTTGAAAATATTTAAAGTTACTTTTATAAACAAATATTTATAACATTATCACCATAGTGCTCTACTCAATGAACTCTTCTAACCTCACGTTGAAACCAATGCAAACAGATTACTGTATACTCATATATTTTCACAGATATGAAGATTGATTAGGACAGATGCACTTGGATCGAGGTGGGGTGGTGGGGGTAGCGGTGCCCTAGATGCTGACGCATGCGCAGTAATGTCATAGTTCTGTGTTATGGGATTTTTATAGTCTATAATAGAGAAATATTAATATACAAATATTTTATAACAAAATCGAGACATTTGTTAATTGTTTTAACTCAATATAATATTGTGTATTTTTAATTTAGAAATATTGCTCATTGTTGGTATCCACCGATGCCAGAGATTTCTCCCAAACTACGAAAATTATTAAAAACTAGGGAACTAAACAGCTGACTGTTTACCTATGTAAAAATAAAACTTCAACAATTAATACTACTGATACTGTATATGAGTTTTTTACTTTTCCAGAAAGTAAGAAGCAACATTTGCTTACAAGTAGTAGGATAAGTCTATTTATAACACATGCAGTTTTGACAAGTGATCGTAACTTTCTCCCTTAAGTGTAAGAGCATGTATAATCACTACTACTACATCCTGCTTCCGGGCAATAGACTTTAGACTAACGTATGTGCAGGCCTGTACTGTAGTAATGAATTGGTCAGTCTAGTAAGCATCAGTTAAGAGTCAAGTAGAAGATCCAACGATATCTGCTTTTTAATAAAATATCCATACAATGAATGTTAAATTAGATTCTATAATGAAATTCAGTTTTATTCATGTTGAGTTTTAAATTATTTGTTTGATTTAGAATCAATGACTTTTATTAGGTCAGGTATTTATTGGTATTTTAATGTCAGTTTCTGAAACTCCTATTTGTTTAAAGCCAACCCTATTAATTCCGTTATTCAAGTACATTTTCGCTAGACCAAATTCACTAAAAACTAAGTTTAAAATATGTCTATGCTTATTAACAATTTAATACAATTAATTATTGTTGCTCTTTATGTTTACTTCTCCAATGGGTCGCTTTTTTGTAATTTTGTTGAAAGTAACAAACGTTTCACTCTTGAACACTTTTTAGGGCATCGTGTCTATCTATCTGTCTTTTACAGTTAATTTTCTACAGGACGGATTTATAAAGGTATTTCTGAATGAAATCTGACATAGTTACAAACACGCTAACCTGCAAAAATGATTACTATTTGCAAGACTAGCTGACAGATGATAAGAAAGGTGCTGAAGTCTGATACTGAGGAAAATAATATTTTATGATGTGGTACTATCGTGTGAGGTATGGTTTGAAAAGCTTTACTTAAGGTTATCAAAACTGTTTTCCTTTTTAAATTCTGTAAAATGTAGATTCTAAGATCACTCCCCTAATGCTGATAGTTAGTAGTGCAGGTACAATAGAGAACAAAAAATATTGTGTTACACCTGTTAGAAGTACTCATAAACTTTACAGGAAAATTATAGGGAATCCGAACTATAGTGAAAATTGTTATGAAAAATATGTTTACCATTCCAACATGTATGACAAACCACGCTTGGGATTTGTAACCTCTTTTCAATGGATTCAACAACCAATGTATAAAATGTATTAAAGCCATGTGTGGTTGATTGGCCTTTAATTATTGGGGAAATTTAATTAAGAATTGGAATTTTTTAAATTTGTTTTGGTTACAATTTAATTTCCCCAATAATTTAAATGTGTGGTTGGATGTCATTTAATTTCCCCAATAATTTAAATGTGTGGCTGGATGTCATTTAATTTCTCCAATAATTTAAATGTGTGGTTTGCTACAATTTAGTTCCGTGTTGATGCGTTGTTATTATTTAGTTATATTTTCGGGATGCGTAATGCGAGCCTACTTCTCTGGATTATTCAAAATCATATTCAGTTAAAATAACACAAGACGCTATCATTTTTTTCAATAATAATTGGGAGTCGTAGTTGTTATTATAATATTACAAAATATACCTTCGAAACAAAAACATGAGCTGAAGGGATTTGAGTTTTCCACGCAAATCGAGAACGAAGCGTTTGCGGATCTATACTTGTAGACATTTCTTTTGTATTTCACTTATCTTATTCCTTCGGAAATCTTATCTTATTTCTAAACAACCACTAATATTTCGAGAGTTTTAACAAAAGTAGGTTTTAATCTCTTTCATTTATATATATATTGTGTTACAAAATTACTTAATTATTTCATTTATTTGCATCTTTTATTATAATTGTCTTTGATTTTTTCGTAGGCCTAGTTTAGTTTCGTAAACTCTTTTTTAATTCGGAATAGAGTGTTTGAAAAATGTGAAAATAGAAACACACTGCCATCACGGGCTAAAAGTGTGGGATGTTGTGTTGAATGGTATTTCAATGTATGTACTAGAATTACGTTGTTGTCACCTCACATCACGCGGATAACGTCACGACTTCACTCGTAACCTCACGTGATAAAAATCTTTGCTCACATACTTTCGGGAGACATGAGCTCACGTATTTTCAACATCATTTCAGTTCAGTTAAACTATTTTGCACTGGTTTCAAATTCAAAAACAACAGGCCTGTTTGTTAAAATTTCGTATCTATATATATTATTATCTTACTTATACAATAATTCAATACAACCTTGAACGTTTGGTGACCCTATCCTATTACTTTAAATGAGCAATTCTTGTATCTATCTTTGTATCTTTGTATCTGTCGCGGATCTCGAAAACGGCTCTAACGAATTCAAATAAATTTTGTATTTAGGTGTAGTTTTGATTTTTAAGTACACCCATATAGTTGTATTTCGTGTAAAACGCATTTTTTTAGAAAATCTAATTTAAAAGTTGAACAATTTTAACATTGGGTCTTATGGGTTGCCATGTTGGTTACAAAATAACAAAGAAATAGTAAATAAAACGATCAAAACAGCTGCTTATAAACAAGCCAATTTATACAGTTTTAGCTTGGAAATAGAGTGGAATAGAACTGAGATTGAGTATTATCCAAAAGCAGCTGTTCATTGAATAGTTTTTAATTACTGTTAAAAAAAAGCTAATTTATACTGTTTTAGCACGTTGGAATTAGAATAAATTGGGCCTGATTTAACAATTTATTTTGTAAAAAAAAATAAACTTGGCAAAGATGGATAAATTCTAAGTAAATTTTGTAATATAGGCCTGGCTCAATCCTGCAATAATTTTTACTATACTCAGGCTAGTTTACTAGTTTAGGTTTCAAAACTTTAGTTGACTTTAGTTGATAGTAGAACTAAAATCGTAATGAAAGCCCCTCACGTTTCTAAAGCATGTATTTAAGGTTATAATTAATATTGTAATTACTGTTAATATATTTAAGCCTGGTTTCATAATTTTACAACCCTATGTACAAACGAGACAAAGATTAACGAGATTCTTTAGCGAATTTTCCAACTGCGAGCGAAGTTAAGCAGCCATCTGAGGCCGAAGGCCGAGGCGGGGTTGGGACGCGAAGCATAGCCTCTAGTTGATACCTATATCTGGAGATCTACCGGGCCGATTTTAGTGCTGTTTGTTTTAAATGACAGAAAATATTTTCATTATTATCAAAAAATTATGAAATGTCAACTTTATTTCATCGGTATATAAGGGCACTTTTAGATTTGTTTTTAAGGGTCTGCTCCAGTAAAAGAGGAACCAACAGGAAACGCACTTCCGGTATCACTGTATCCCTATCTAACCAGTGCAATTTCTTGCATCTGAACGCTTTGACATTGCCTCATTTCATACCATTTTATAAGTCTATCTTTTGTAATTGAGTGTTGAAAAAAAAACTGAATATTCTTTATAAAATTTCGGATCCTACTTGCAAATTATTTTTCATTATTAATTTTTGATTGTGTTAGGAAAAAAATTCAAACTTTGTACTTACAAAATGTCAGTTACTTGACAAATGAAAGAAATTTTTAAAAATGTAAATTGCAAGAAGGATGCGTATTGTGACTGTGCTTAAAATGAGACCTTGCAAACAATTTTATGATAAAAAGTAAACGAAATAAATGGTATGAAATTTAACATTGCTCTTATGGGATAAAAATCCATTTTATTTTTACTGGAGCAGACCCTTAATGCAATCTTATCTTAAAATGTTATAAAATGTTTACTCATAAAGACCAA